>JAGDQP010001936.1:0-51429 GCA_022664845.1 Lepisma saccharinum
TTTTGTTGTTGCTATTTCTGTTTCGCTCATTCGATTGTACATAGGTTGTTAATAACGTTCATAACTGAAACTTTCTTGAAACTCTAGCAAAGAAAATCATTTTCATTGATATACAAATATTTATATTGAAGGTACGCGAAATTGCCTCTCCTTCTGCCTTCTACTAGATAAAGTTGTACCTTCATACGCCCATTGCGGATTGTATTTGGGAAGTCTTCTTGGATAAAAATTATACTGCCTCGTAGTTTCCTCTTATTTTTGAAAATTGCCTGTTTAGTTTTATATCAAACGAAAAAACATATGATTGGACGCACCCTACCATCATGTTTTCTGCCTATTCTATGACAGCGCTGAATGCATTGGTCACTTAATAATATCCCCAAACGATCAATGATCATTTGCTTAACCTTTTCGTCCACACGATCCCAAGTTTCGCCCTGCTCTTCCGAAATACCATGTATCACAAGGTTCTGACGACGTGACCGATTTTTAAAGTCATAAATCCTATCTTCCAGATAGTGCATGTGATCTTGAAGTCTATTAACTTCATTAGAGACGTCCTCAAGTGCGCTTTCCATATTCTGAATTATTTCCTTTATATTATTGAATCTTTCACTTGGTTTACTTCTCAAACTATTTAGTTGTTAGAAGCAGGGACAATGTTCAGAAAAGTCTTTATTTCAGATATCTCAGTCTTTTGAGTGTTGGGAGGTCCCGGATTTGTATCCATCTAGCCGATTATTAACAACGAAAGTATAACAAAGCCGTACGCCATTACGCTTTGGATACTTTAATCCTCATCTCACCATTTGCAGTGGTAGCTTTAGTCCCACCACACAATAGAACAGCACAGAAGAGGCCAACTCTGGCTCCCCAGGTATCAATGGAGATACCCTTGTCACTCTTCACTGCACTACAGAGGTCGCGAGAAACACGTCTTTCTACTTCTACACACAGAATACTTGGGTGTCCATTTTATGACTTTATGATGTCCACTGCTGGATTTGGACGTACATTAGACGTTCTGGTACCATTTTGGATGTCCTGTGATATATGATATCTTCCTAGCCAATAGTTCGAGGTATGTAATTGGACCTCCCATATCTCCAGAGCTTCCCCTGCAATGTGTATCATCTATACGGGTTTGAGCTATTCTTGCGAGATCTTTTAAATTATACTGTAACATAACTTAGTATATTCTAATTTTTAATTTTGGATGTCTTTTATGTCTTGTATTAGTTATTAAGATTTCAGAGAATTAAACAGGCGATGTCGTAGTTCTAGGGCGAGAACTTGTGACAAGATTAAACGTGATAATATTTGATTATAAATATTGAATATTACTTCCTTTCCCAAACGAATTAATATCAGCAATAAATAAGATGATATGATTCATATAATGATTGACGATTTATCATCCTTGACCATTTGTTATTAACAAGAACTCAAGTATCAACACCTTAAGATTAAATGACCTGGGAAAAGATTATTATTAACATTTCTACTGGAAATAAAGTGATTGTGACCGAATATAAATATAGAATTATTATCGCGCCCAGAGAGCTAATTATTAGGAAGATCAACCTCCATGATTGTTGAAATGAACGGAAATTCATGAACCATCCCACACGATACAAAGTCAACACAGCTGCCCATTTTTAAAGAACTAATCTCAACTTGTTAACATACATGGGTTGTATTGGTTTATGACTTTGGTTTGTCTTGTGTGTAATTATAACATTTGTAAATATTAAAAGCATAAAACATTAATATTAGAGTATTAGCTTCTGTTAATATTATGCCTCTAAATAACAAGTGATCAGCCAGCAAATGCCGTGTTATCACGGAAATATTTGAACTAGAAGTTCCTTTAACCTGAACATTCAACATTCCTCTTGCATGCCAAGACGTATGCGAATAGGTATATTTCTAAGGTGACTCAACCCAACCAGGTTCTGTCGAATAGTCACGGGTTAAACTTGTTTTCATTCCTTCCCTCAAGTGAGGACGTGTTTACAATACCTCACTCACGTACCTTCATATCCTTAATAGCTCTGAAGTTATAAATTGACAATATATTTGGAACGCACCTTTTTCTAGCACCCTAACTACAATCTGGATGAATTATACGGGTTTAATATAGTATCTCCAAGACTTTTCCAACGACACCTCAACCACGTTCCTAGGCTTAGTATTTCCTGGGTTGAAAGCTGTTGACAGGCCGGATGGACCCAGTGGGCGTATAAAACTTTTCAGATCTTGCTGCTGGAGCCTAGTTCACAGAAGATTCAATATTTACAGAAGATTGAACATACTAGTGTACATAAACGGATATTTGACATTAAAGAGTTACCAGACCAATAGTCTAGTAAATTCATCATAGATATGAATGATAATATTCATGAGCGAGTAGTCTTTTAAGATGAAACAATGTGACATGTATCGCCCAGAGCGTTAATCCAACTAAAATACCATTATTCGCCTGAACAATTTCAAGAGTAGCTACCTTGAACAAACGCAAGAAGACTAATGAATGAAACAGTAAATCTTAAACCAACTTTCATTATCACTATCTTCAAGTGGGTTCAAGAGTTTTAGTTGGCAATGATCACGTTTCATCCATTACTTCTTGCATAATTTCCTACGTATAAAGCAGTTCAACATTTGTGTAGTTTCTTTAAATAATGCTAAATCAAAATTTAGAAAATCAAACTTAACAAATATGATCATAGTGTGAACCGTCCTGCATTAGTAGACACAATTAGTTTGTGCTAAAGCACACACATTATTGATAAATGATGTTTCAAATATGACTTTTATGTATGATCTTTAAAACAAAGATGGGGTTGTTTTCGCTCTTGTAACATTTCACAAATGGATTAAGTATATTCTATAAATAAACTCCCAACTATACTTGATGAATTTTGTTTAATATTTAATTTACTACTTCAACAATTGGAACTAACAATCGAGACTGCTTAACTGCAATTATAAAATTACTTAGGAAATAATTGTTAACTAGAAACGAAGAAAGAAGACTACAGGAAAATATAAGTATCATGTTGAAATTTAATTATATGCTACTTTTATTGTGTAATTTCAAAATGTGTTTACTTAGTATACTATCTTTAAGATGATTTACAACATGCAGTGTTTCAACTAAAGTGTTCAACGCGTGATTTAGTACAATCCACACAATAAAGTGAAAAGAAGTTATTATTTGGATAATAGATGAGGCAAGTTAAAGTATAATCTATAGAATATTAAGTTTATGGATGACATGAGTAGGTAGTTTTTACATCGAAGATTTTTTTGTCATTTCTCAACGTTTACAGCATTTTGTAATTGTTAACCCCGTTCGTTAAATGCGTTTCTCTGAGTATAATAAATAGTAAATGTTCCACATATTTTGAAGAAAACCTATGTTATTAATTTGGCAACACAGATAACTATTCTAGATTTTCCCAAGGCAATGCATGTTATTTTTGTACTGTAACTGTCTACTGTTATTCTGAAAGAAAGGAAGTTCTAACATAAATATTTAAGGATTGATTTGGTCGTCTGGAACCCTTTTACGAGTTGTGTTTTATTTTACACTGTAAATAATATAAATGTCTTTGCTTGTCATTAATATGATTGGCATATTTGATGCTCAGATCCAACTTGCACCATAAAATACATCGCCTCCCTACTGAATTATTTTCCTTAGATGTCCCTGCATCTTCTCTTTTCATTCCCTGTTAAGAGGCGAAGATCTGTTCTACGGGTGGCTATTTGAAGAGAGAAGAATACTACTATTAAGTATTCCGAAAGCGTTTTCCTTGCATTTTCGAGTTTTCATTAACACTGATAGTGCGTCTTTGGTGCGTTTAGTTCTAAATTCTAACCTTGTTGGAGTCGGTACAATAACGTAGTTCGGAATTCAATTTTATGAAAGCTCATCAGCTCTTTATGGGCTTGCTGGTCGACATGGATTCTGATGTTTTTGATCTGAGAGTATTATATTAAAGTCATTTGGTAGCTAATTTCGGAACTACTATCAGTTTCTTTCCATCACCCTCAGTTTTTGAGAAATTCTGATTTTCAATTTTACTTCCTTTCCCTGTCCGCAAAGTATGCAGAGTATAAGATTGTTAATTTTCCTACTAGATGGCAGGCGCAATTGTTAAAAATAATAATAATATAAGTCATCATTGGCTTGCTTCGTTAATAGTACACTCTCCACGTACTTAAGAAGATGGAAAAGACTAAGGTGAAAAGTCTGTCAATTGTGTCCATCTTACTGATGCTTATTCAATATTTAGCAATCAAATTTCAATTCTTACAAAAGACGCTTGCGTAGTTATGAATCACCGTGTAATTCTCTAGACTTTTGATTTATTTGAATAAGCACATAAATTCTGAACTTATATAATGCGTAGTGAAAGTCTATTAGTGTTTGTTCCTTAAGCCGAAAACTTGCATAATGTAATCCCGGAAGTGTTGGAATCCTCCGGACATATTTTGTTATATTTGTGGCAGGTATGTAGTAAAGACAAAACTACTAAATTTGTGAAGGACGCGTACTACGCATATTTCGGTGTGAAACTGGGCGACCAGGATAAAAGCTGGCCCCAAGATAAAGTGTGTCGAGATTGTGTGGAAGGTTTACGATTATGGACTAATGGCAAGAAGAAGGCCATGCCTTTTGGCATCCCTATGGTTTGCAGGGAACCCAAAATCATCTGGATGACTGCTATATTTGTGCTATAAGTGGTTACAGTGGAAAAAATAAGAAGGACCTGATATATCCTACGAATATAGCATCAGCCATTACATCTGTACCACATGGACCAGATGTACCGCTCTTTCCACAGGCTGTATTAGAAAATGTATCAAGTGATAGGAAAACAGAAGTAATTGTTACATCCTCCCCAGAAGAAAAACAAGAATTCAATCCTAGTACAGGTGGTGACACCCCTGATCCATTCACTCAAGAACAACTTAATGATCTGGTACACGAGTTAAATTTACGAAAAGAAAGTGCTTAAATTGTTGGTTCATAACTGAGTACCAAAAAAATATGTTATCACCTGCCACAACCTTTTCTTGGTTCAGACATAGAGAAAAGGAGTTGTTCCCGTATTTCACTGAGGAGGAGTATTTGGTGTATTGTAACAACATTGCAAAAGTGATTGAATTCTAGGCATAGGGAAACTGTTCGCGAAGGCGCTGAATAGAGAAGGCGCATACTTTGAGTATATAGCCAGGAAATTTCCATCAATTACTGCAGATAAAGTTAAGGAGGGCTTTTCTATTGGCCCACAAATCAGAAAATTGATGGCTGACAGGCAGTTTGAAAAGACGATGACAGAATGTGAAAACGACGCATGGATAGCTTTCGTAGTTACCCACTTTCTGGGAAACAGGAAACACGAAAATTACGAACTATAGGGGCAGACTATGTTGGAAAACTTTCGTGAACTTGGCTGCAACATGATCTCAAATTACAAGCTCTGTACTCAGACCTGGACTTCTTTCCATGCAATCTTGGAGATTTCAGTGAGGAATATGGGGACCACTTCCACAAAGACATTGCAGAAATGGAAAGAAGATACCAGGGCAGGTGGAATCCAAGTATGATGGCAGATTACTGCTGGATGCTAAAAAGAGACGTATCTGCTTCAGAAGAGACTACAGGTAGAAAGTCAAAGAGAATGAAATTTCAGGCACAATAAGAAAGACTGGCGTTAAAGGTTTTATGATTTAATTTACGCAAGTGAAATTCTTTAAAACACATTTTTTACAGCAATTGTTTTTCTGAATTCAAAGGTACTTTATAAAGTAACTCACTTGTTTACATGATTATATTTTTACTGTCTGGTGTGTATAATGTATTTGTACTATAAATAGAAATGTATATTTATATTTTGGTTTGGTATAATTTGTTTTCGATAATCTTTCCTCAGCCAACCTGCTTTGGTAACCTGGTCCGTATAACAAACATATTGACACCATTTGTAAAAACGATTGACGTGATGGTGGGAAACGGATATGATTTTTCAAATCAGCTTCAAATATCCATTAAAGATCAAATATTCACTTCAAATCATCGCTGAACTTCTTTCAAAATGTCGACCAGTGTAACTATCTAAACTCTTCTACATCGCTCAGTCCAAACAGGCCATTGCCGTGAGTTTCTTTATGATATATTAGTCAGCTAATAACTAAAAAGAAAGGCTTCTTTCTCGTTGCGGTACAGGGAGAAGGCGCACTTTCAATTTTAATAAGCAAAAGATGTAGGCACTTTACTAAATTTGTTCAAATTATTTAGTTAATTTCTTGCGTTTATGAATTATAGACATTTTGTAATAATATTATTCATTTCTTCCAAGATTGTACATTTGCATACGACCCATGAAAATAAAAGTAAAGCGTTCATATTTGTGCCCTCCTTTATTAGGGTACTTAAACTGTTTTATTTTCTTCCCTGTATAGTGTTAAAAAACTATACTGTCCGTCAGGCATAATTCGAAACGCACGTACAATTGTAATACTCCACTAATATGGATTATTGCCCAATACCCACATCAAGTTACTGTTGAGGTGTGGCTTCTTGGGACTGTAGAAAACTTCTATGCGGACTATCGCTAGGAGAGGGACTCAAATCTAAAAGACTTCCTCAGAGCTAAAATCAAAATCAGTTACCATGGGCTCAGGACTTGTGGAATTCATATAGCACGAACGTACCTCATTTTCTAATTTCGTATGGCACGAACGTACCTTCCTCCTCTTATCGGCAAGCCGAAAGTGAATACAATGTTCAAATATAGAATTGAACTGATGTTCGACAATCAGTAACTTATTGGTATTAATTACATTCTCAATTATTCAGTACTTATCATTTCATTATTCATTATGAAGTATCTTATCTACGGAGTAAGGTTCAATGAAAGACAGAAAAATAATTATTGCTTTTTGGTTGTTTAATGAAACCCAAGTCCCCAGTTGTCACTCAAGTACCTCTTCAAGTGCCTCTTGTCTAAACTACATACTTTCATTAGGCTACCCACAACACGACATGCCTGTTGAACAGAGGCTTCAGTACAGCACTTAAGACTAATTTAATTATATGAGTCTCAGATATTTTTAAGAACGAAATTCGTGTGATTATTTGGATACTCTCAAACGGAAGAGAATTATCAAAGAGACATTTCTGGATCACTGTTTTACCTCAACCAGGACGTATCCTCTGAGCACTATTACAAACTGTATATATTCACATTACAATGTTGGTCCTATGTTCACGTTTAAGGTTGTCACACTCACCCATGTAATCGAAACCTTCCTGATTTTGGATATTCATCTTTGTTATGGTAGCTTTTGTTCCGATTTTAATGCTGGTAACTGGGTAGATTGCATTGACGCGCAATTTGAATCTCCAACCCGCTCAGCGTCAGGCTTTGTGCATTCGTAATGCATCGGTGTGAGCCAAAGTTGCCTAACTGTCTTCAAAGTTAAATTAAGAATGTGGGTAATCCATTTATTGCTATTACTGAATGTGACCACTGACCAAAAGTACCGTTACTATATATATTACCTTTTGGTACTGATCGTATATCTAAAATATGTAACAGAAACTATGATTCGTATATAAAGTCTATAATTACTAGTACCTGGTATAATTGAATAGTACACTCTAAACCTAGTTGTGTGTATCAATTTCAGTTATTATACAAGACTAAGTAGTCTAAACCGAAACAGGCAACATGAACGTGTCATAACTCCGAAGAATGGACACCTCACATGACCAGCTGCGAATAAAAATCTTGCGAAATAAATACCAGAGCATTTTGCGATTTTTCTACTGAAGATTGTGGTGAGGCTGATGTTAAGACACCACGAGGCTGGTGATTTGTATACACACAATTTGTCACAAGCGAATCAGTAGAACGCAATGACAGTTTTTAATAATAGAAGTAAGTAATTGAATGTACAAATAAATGCAACTTATCTGACAGAAACGTACCATATTATTCAGTAACATTAGTCTTATTTAATAGGTGACTCTATGTTTAAGTTATAATCATCTATTTTATTTCTCGATTCAATGATCCGTTAACACAATTCTTATTCACGTGAAAAAACATTACAAGTTACAGAAGATTTCATGCAACTCTGTCGTCGTTACAGCTTGTGAACACGCTGAAAGTTCAAAAGGGGGCCTTCTGTGTCTGGCGCCTCACACATAGTAACTATTAACATGTTTCACATCTGTAAACACTTATCACTTTTAATTGTAATTAATTGTTAAATAATACGAGAATATCTGCGTTTGTTCAACTAGTGAAGCCTCGGTCACACGTTTAAGTTTCTATAAATTCTGGTAAGGATTATTCGCTCTGTTTTAAAGTCATCAAAGTTCAAATATGTATCTGTTAGTTTCCGTTTGGTTTTTCTTTACAACACAGTTTCACCTTTGTCAAGTTTACAAGTTCTAAATGAACATATGATAATTTACTGCATGAAAATAATGGATGTAAAACCATGACGCAAAACTTCATTCCACGACTATCTTCAATATACTAACAACTTGGTGGCAAACTGACGTTAGAACAGAAAACGGGGATTCATAATTCACAATCGATGTACTGGCAATTTAAGGTTATTCTTGCTTATTCTTTCTTAGACATCTGCATATTCATGAGCTTTGGCGAAACGTAGGAAATATGAAATTTTCATGAAATATTTATCCTGTTCATGTGGTAGTACTTTTCTCAGGAATCTATAAAGCTCTACTATTCTACTCTTTTATTTATTACAAATTACGTACTACCGTAACTAAGCACGTGCTCTGTAAACTGCATCGCCTTGTGCAACTATGTCATTAATCAAGGCACTGATATACTTCATCGCCAGGTGCCTTTCTAAAAATATTAAGACGAGAGTTATATCAAAATCTGCAGTTGTATGAATATAAGAGCACTTTAAATCATCTTGGCCGACAGAATAGATTCGACAAATCCTAGTGTTTCTAAACAATTACGGAACCTATGATCTTTTAATGCTTTTTAACGTATGCCTGACTAAGAAACGAACATTTCAATTAAGATATAAGTGACTCCGTGAAGAATATATGCGGTAGAAAATTTTAAAAAAGCAAAATAATGAAAAATAAATGCGGCGACTATCTATCGACAAAAAGTAAAATGAACGTACAGCATATTTAATATTCTATATTCTCATGAAGATTTTAACAATATATTTTAGGAACATTCAAAATTCCCAAATCGATAGTCTTCGGATAAACAGTGTTGTTTCTTTCCAACGTTTTTTAAAAAATAATAATAAAGTAATTTTGAATATTTAGTTAAACTGAGGTTATACTGTTATGTAATTAGTCGGCTCCGGACATTCAACAATGAAATATTTTAATCTATACCCAGTGAGGACATAAATTGTTTACCGCAGGCCCGCGGACGGCATGCGGACCGTTGTTTACTATAGTGCAGGCCGCATGCGGACCGTTGTTTACTATAGTGCGGTCCGCGATATGGTGAAACAACATGTAATCACATTTCATTTATAAACTTATATTTACAGTCAAGTATTCCATATTGTACTCCCAGTAGTAAACTTATTTAAAGAAGATAAAATTTAAGTACTAGGTAAGTGCAAAAGTGCTGGCCGTTTTTGCATGTTGCAGGTTAGTTCACTACTGACCGCACAGTCTTGGTAACGCGGGAATCGGTACCCACATAATAAGAGGGCACTACAGCACCGACGGGAGTGTGGATATAAGATATGTACCGGTGAAATGCAAACCGTTGCGGAGCACATCAGATACCGTTTGTACTTGGAGTTCGATAAAGGCAGTTACGCTGCCGGAGCCTGCTGCAACGTTCGGCAAGTCCATGTTACCGGCGGTTTCGAAAATTCAGAGACGGAGACAAAAGCTGTCACGATCAATCATGGATTGGACTAAATCATTGATTTCCGAAGTGGATCCCGAGCAGGCCATACGAAACAACCCGAATCTAATGGTAAAAAATGAGCGACACTCCTTTAGGTAGACAGGACAACAGTTAAAAGACGTCTCGAATTTTCATGTTTCACCACAAAGTTCGATCGTTAGGTTTTACATCAGCTGAGCGCAACTCAACATGATATTCGCGTCGAGAACTATGTTTTCTTCCTTGACCGGCACAATAATGACCGGTTCTTGACACGCATGCCATGTGTGATGAGAAGTGGTTTCTTTACCGGAACCTAAAGTGTTAAAAGACTGTATGTCGCGTTTCTCAAACGCCTCTATTAACATTCTCTCAAAAGAACGTTATCTCAAAAGTTTGTAAATTTATGGTGGGATTCAAAGGCACTGGGAGGTCCTGCAATCTGATCAAACCATTAATACCAGCTTCTAGTATGAACAGGTGGACTCCCAGCAACCTTGTGATCTAAGCATCCTGACCTCGTTAGTCGCCAAGGAATCATCAATCACCACGGTAAAGCATGGGCAAATACTATTGTCATCACTTATAAATTATTTATGGACTTTGCTTGCGAAAATTTACGTCACCCATCTTGTTCTTCTGACTTGACCCCTACACGGATGTTTTACCACACCCATCCTGTTCTCCTGTCTTGTCATCTACAGTTGACCCCTTTTGCGCTTTGCAAGACTCCTTCGGTCACAAAATCTATGCAGGCCGTCTATATGCCGAACATCATTTCTTCGACTCGTAACCTCAGAACGTGTATCAACATGGGATTTGTCGTAGAGAAACAAGTTGGCCACCCCTAGTATAGAGTTCAGTTTTAACTACTGATATCATCCTTCGGACGCCATCCTCGTCAGATGCGAGTTACTGGAAAACTACTATCGGTTTACATTGCCAACAAACCTTTGAGACCTCCCACTGTCTCTAGATACGATAGCCATCACCCTTTAATGTCTGTAGTTCTTAAAAAATAACACGATATGATTTATAAGGTTGAAACATATAAGATGTTATTTATAATTATAATATTTATACACGTTTGGATTAAAATTAAAAAAATTGAATATATATGAATAAAATATATAAAACAATGCATGGCCTGATATGACAACATGATCAATAATTAGCAATATACAGAAAATTATCATACGATCACTTATTATTCATATAAACAAAAAATTAGGAATTTACAATTGAAAATACCATTTTATATTATCATTACAAAACAATTTTATGGCACTTGTCGATTTGCTTGGGTCGATAGTGGATTTTACATTCAAGGGGCCCTTAGTTTGACATCGGTGACCGACCGTAACCACTTAGGATTTTCCAATTAATCATCCGTGCCTTCAGGCAAAGGTCGCGATGGTATCTTAAAACAATACCTTGACTAATTCCTTTCTACTTTCGTTATTATAACATCCGAGCAAAAGCGCCAGAGGTGCAGAAAGTTCAGCCACGTTCTTCAACCCTAAAAAAATTGGTGAAATGGGGGACGAATGAGCCAAGTTTCTTGGCGACAGCATGTAAGGGAAACACTGGAACTTAGCGCCCGGTGGCACGGTTCATAATGTTCGACTTCGAGCCTTAGGTTTGGTGGTGTTGGTTGTGGTGGTCAGTTTAAAGCCGCCACCAGCCTTATGGTTTGAAGATCATGAACCTTGCTATCTCGCGCCAACCTCTAGTGTTCCTCTTACATGCTGGCGCCGAGGAATTTGGCTGATTTCCATTTCAGCACATTTTAGAGCTGAAGAAGTCGGCCGAACGTTTTGCACCTCTGGTGCTTTTGCTCGGATTTCACAGCTTTTTCTACGTGTAATATCGTTGTCGGAATTGCAATACTCCTATGCTGCAAACTATGAATTTTTCACAAGAACAAAAAACCGGTTTATGGACTCAAGTCTGGATTACAATTAACGTACTGAAAAGCTGCTATATCTCAAAAAGTAGAAATTGTTTCTACATAGTTTTCTCTACAGTGTGCACAATACACAGCACTATGAACTTGTAACAAAAAAATGAAAAGTTAAAAAAATCCACATAAGGGGTATTGCAGTTCTGATAACGATAGATGCATACTCGCTTCGCTGCGCACCTTTATCGTAACCAGACTCTCTGGGGGTTGGCCTCCATGGTGCAGATCTTCCCCTATACAGCCGGTGGGGCTTCGTCCCTGTTACCTACTTGTGACGGGACACCTTCAAAATTAATTTCGTTTCTCTAGCTTTAGTGGTTTGGAAACTGGACTTTGGGCGTCCGTTTTGGAAGATGGCGACATTTTTAACGTTTTCGTATATTGTTTTGATCTAATCGTGATGATACACCTTCATATCATATTTCATTTCTCTATCTCGAACGGCGCGGAAAATGGCTTTTCGGCTGTAATTTTGAATCCAAGATGGCGACGTTGTCAAAATGTTGTAATATTTTCCTAAACTACGTTTGATACGCTCTCCTAAACTACTCAAAACTCTTGTTCTTGTATAAGATGGTTCTGGCAGTGCTGACGTTTTGTGACGAGGAGAACTTGGCTGCATGCACTGCCGTACATGTTGATCTTCATTATATAATCTAGATTATTATTGATGAGTTGCTCCTATCTATTTTATTTTACACGAAACCCTTATGTCTCATTTTCTGGCAATACCAGCCATTTCCCTTATAAATTATATCCCCAAAGAAGAAGATCGTTATTATGCCAACTGTTCGTTTTTGCAAAATTATTGATAATTTGAGATTTTGTGTAAGTTAGTTCTGTGATAAACTAATTTCATTACTTGGCGCTGATTCTAAAAAATACAGATCCTTCTTGCAAAGACAATATTAAATACTCTATTCAGGAGGCTTTTTAGTAGAATATTTGTTCAATAACAATAATTTTGCGTTCCACTGGTTCATATGTTATCTGTAAAGATACAAAATATTCGGTGAAGCAGTGATTGCGTATTTTAGCTATAAGATCTTTTTCACGTACTGGCCATTGTATCAATTACATTTGTATCGTTCGTAGTTAGATCTGCTAGTTCAAGTCTCGTACAACTTGTACGTTACTCGTATAACTTACCAACAGTATTTAGGCACCTACGCCATTTTACATTAATTCTATTATATTGTTAACAAATCACACTGCACGTCAAGTATAATTATACGTATACCGTTTCCATGGTAAAATGATAGAATTATACTACGGAAAGCCTTTATTCTAGCTAAAATCTACAATCCTAGTGGAATTAAGGGAATCTCTAAGGGTATCAGAATTGTCGCATTACGATGACTTAAATCCCAAGTGTAAGTGTAAGCACCACCTGTAAGTTTATTTTACTCGATCTTAAATTGACATCTAGTGAGTCGTGCCCTCAAATAGCGTGTAGGCTCCCCAAATGAACATTGAGATAATACAGTAGACATATTCAGTTTCAGGCACTTCGTCTGCAGAACATTCCATGTGAAATCGTCCAGCTTGGCTGCTCAACTCGTTTCATTTTTTAAAAAAATATATATCCCATATATAAAAATAGTTCAAAACGAATATGACTTCATTTTATACCAAACTATTAATGACAATTAATTCTGTATTCCGGCGAATGCCCAAATTCTTGTTAGCAGATATTTAAGGAAAATATATTATATGTGAATTAGTTTAACCTAGGATATCCAAACAAAAACCATTAAACCTTTAAAATACGCTTCATAATTTTGTTCAACATGGGATTAACACTGCTGTCAAATACTTCGTACTAAAGGACATTAACCCCCAAACTAATATCTCACAAAACGACCTCCAAGTGACTAGAAACGTTAGAAATGGAATGAATATAAACATACTTTAAATGGAACCCCAAACTTTAATTTTTTTTTCTCAAAAGTAGCAAAAGTAGACATAGTATTTTCTGGTGTTAAGGTGACGATATCTTAAAGAATTAAACTGATGTTCTACTGTTATTTACGAAATTGTATCCACTACCTTATCCAAGCCTAATCCTGAAATATCTTATATGCTAGGTCATCTTAAAATATGTAAAGAAAAATATTATAGTGAGTTGCTGACTCAACCTTCCGTCTTCATTTGCCGATCATTTGTCGTTGATGACGCTACCATCTATCAACGAGCAATCCACACTCGAAATTACCAAAATGGCATTCTGCTAATATTCTAAGGATTTGGTTGTTTCGATTATTTTAAACATCATTGTCGGGATATTTTACAAGCAACGGTTAGAAATAAGGATACCATGGTTGCATTTTGAAACAAAACATTCTTATTGTTTTAACAAGGCCAATCCTATTTCTTTTCTGGAAATATACTTCCTAGTTAATTAAATTTTCTTCAGGAATTAGCTTTAGTACTTCGTTTGATATAATAGTCTGTTGTCCACTCAGCTGTCAGTAGAACACCCATAGATAGTGCTGATGCATAAAATGTTGACGGAAGTAGCTCCAGGTGCCTTCTTATCCATTTTGTTTAATACGTTACGAAGACCAAAGGTCTTGATTTAGTATTATATAATGGTAAAGTGAATTTTATGGACGGTAAATTGAGCGTAAGAGCAGAGCGTCGGGTTGCTGTTCGGTTCTCGCCCGTGTTTAATTTGTAATTCATTTTTTTAAGAGATTTACTTTGTCGTTAGCACTTATAAATGAGCGTTTCCTTTTACTTGATTTTTAGTTTTCAGTATTTTACAAAATTGTGTCCAGTGTTATCAGGCGGAATAAAATTTCGTGGAAAAGATTAAATCTGGGCCACATAAAGGAAAAAAAAATTTCGTGTTTTTATGTGTTAATTTTCTGTAATTTTGAAATTAAACTTATCAGACGGGAAATTGTTATAGATATAGGAAATATTTTCAGTATTTTGAGGGAAATACTGGGACGGGGATCTGACAATACTAAAACTGGCAGAAAACGATTAGGTTAGAAAGTCGGGTAAATTTGTAGTAGATTGACTTATTTCCATTATTAGACACGTTAATTTATAAAGTCAGGTTGGACTTCATTTTATCTGTTTTTCTTCGCTAACTTTCCATGCTGTCTTACGCCCTATGATCGTCCTCAATTCCTGCAATATTGGGACGATGTCGACGCCAATACCTAATATTGTCGTAGATCCTATTATGAACGCTATCTGTGTGACTACTCCGAAATTCTGAAAGGATAAGAAACTATTAAAGAGACATTTCCAGATGCTCATGTCGTGTGAGTTAAGAAACGAATTGGAAAAGAAAATTAACACGTTATTAAAATGCTACAAGAGTGTACTGCAATACTTAATAAGATTTTGATACATAACTCACTACTTGTTATGAATTACACCAATTACAATTTACACATAATATAAGACGGAAACCCACTGCACTACTCTGTGCTACGAGCAATGACAATGTCAGGAAAAAAACTCAGGAGGAGGTACAATATTTTGTTTCAAAACAGTAAGGAGTACTTAGATTTATGACATATGTAGTTCTATATCTATCCTTCTCTTAAATACTGGTTCAAGCTTGTGACGTAGTTTTAGCTCAAGTGTCACGCGCCACATGATCACCCAAGTAATGCCTGCATCATTGTGAGCTGAGTGAAGAAAGGAAGTGTAGAGATTGGTAACAGAGCCTTGGGTGGGGTCAATTAGAAACATCCAGTGTCAGTAATGATGCTACATAATTTCGTAAAACCGACGCCGGAGATCTTCAACGAACTGAAGAATCCAAAATCAACAGAATGTGTGTGCATCGTACAATGAAGAGGTTCAATAATACTGGGACTGTACAAGACCGACCGAGTCAAAGACGTGAACGCACCATGCGGACAAAGCTACTGGTAAATGCAATAATACACATATCACCACATTTCGCATCAGCATCCTGTCACTTCCTTATATTCCATTTGAAGCTTCATATGAAGTTTAAAGCACAACGCAAGCTGCGTCGATACGAAAATAATATACGTCAGGAAAAGCTTTTCACAGATGAAAAGATTTCCACCATTGAAGAGCCGATCGAGTGCCAGTATACGTCTACTACCCAAGAAGCTTGTGAGAGAACCCCAATGCTGCTCTGGTCTCATCGTACTGCTTCAGAGATTGTCTGTAGTGTTGTGGCGTACGACGGTACGACAGATATTCACATAAAGATGATGAAAACTCTGACAAAATATACGAAACGACCGTGTTGTAGTTTATTGTATAGCCTTTGACCAACACCTTGTTCAGAACAAACAATGGGGCTTCCAAAAAGCTTGAACATCTATCCAGAAAACAAATTCCACTAAAGTGTAACTTCGTATGAAAGTCCTAGATATGACTTTTCAGCTGATTGAACCTCTAGCAGCTCACATCTCAACCCACTGGGCTATAAGTTATTGGCAGTGCTTCATGGTCCGCTAGAATATGTATGCCATCATCAGTAGATATCACTAACGTAATATTCCTTACTACATTTTATGAGTATATGAAAATTATTAAATTAATATTGTATTTATTTAAAACAATTAAACATTGTTACATTCATTATCCACAGGGTTCTTAAGATCCATTATTGTGTTAAAATTACCTAAGCAAAATTACATTTCAATGTGATTAAAGCAGCGGATGGATTAGTACGTAAGTGGGCCGATTGTCTTCTACAAATTTTGCCACTTTTTCCAATTTGGATTTTAGAGGAATTTGGCGAGCTGTCGGAAAGTCTGTAAACAACATATTGCGAGATGAATTAGGTTTGGAAATCTTTTTCGTTTCCTTTCTGAAAATTACACAAATTCACTATATTAAGAATATAAACTCTTTAATAACATAAATGTGCAGTGACGCCATGGGGAGCATATGAGCTAACTCACGATATGAAACAAAATAACGTATTATTGGACACGCATCTCCCGTAAATGTTCTTGGAGTATTTTCATAAATTATTATCTGCAACAATCTTTTAAAATGTGTTGATCCGTATTCTCAAAGGTATTTAAACTGTTATGTGTTATGAACAGCACTCGGTAGGGTTTGGGCTCTTGGGTATTTTATATAAGGAGAAGAAAATTTAAAAAAGCAATAATCATCCATAATTCCGTCTCCCAAATTAAATTTTTGCAAAAATCAAGGGGTCAATTTGTGGGGTTCTGAGGTACCAAGGGGTACACGCTGTTCTAATTTCAGGGTACAGCTCAAATTTTTGAAGCAGAAATCAAAGAGAGACTTCAACTGACACGTTCAGTGAAAATCCGAACACGATATTTCAAGTAGTTATCGAGATATGCCTTAATAACTATTGCGACCCCACGAAAAATGAACTTGTGGGGTTTCGGGACAAAAAGGGAAGGAATTCAAAACCTACTTACAAATATCAATATAATATAATAAACCATTGCTCACGGTGTTTTCATCGGGTTCCTGTGGGGTTCTGGGGTACTGTGGGGTACCCCCAAAATCGGATATCGAAGTTCATCCGATTCGGTTATAGGGAAAATGTACAGTATCACACAACAATACATTAAGTGAAAATTCTAAGTAGATAAGTTAAGGAGTTACCAAGATATGGCGCAGCAAACATTTGACCCCATGATAAACGGCGTGGGGTACGGCAATAAGACGATGCGCTACTCCAAAACTAACCATGGGAATAATCAAGTAATTTAAAACTATCGTTCACAGTGAATTCAAAAGTAACATGTGTGGGGTTCTGGGGTACCAAGGGGTACGTGCTGTTCTCATTTATGTATATATATCATAGTTTTAGGCAGAAATAAGAGAGAGGCTTTAACTGAGACGATCCGTGAAAACCCGAACACGATATTTCAACTAGTTATCGAGATATGCCTTAATAACTATCGCGACCCCACGAAAAATGAACTTGTGGGGTTTCGGCACAAAACGATAAGGAATCCAAAAACTACTTACAAATCACTATATAATAAAATAAACTATTGCTTACGGTGTTTTCAGGGGGTTCCTATGTGGAGTTCTGGGGTACTGTGGGGTACCCACAATATCCGCTATCGAAGTTCTTCCGATTCGGTTATAGGCAAAATGTACACTATCACACAACAATACATTAAGTGAAAATTCGAAGTAGATAAGTTAAACAGTCACTAAGATAATGCGCTGCAAATATTTGACCTCATGATAACAAAGCATGGAGTACGGTAAGAAGACGTTGAGTCACTCAAATACGAAACATGAGTTTCATCACATTGTACGGTATTTAACTATCATTCATATAAGTTTCCAGTGGTACCTGTGTGGGCTTCTATGGTACCTTGGGATACCCAGAATATCGACTATCGAATTTCGTAAGATGAGTTTATTAACAGAATGTACAGTCACGGAAGTATGTACTGCGGGAGTTGAATAATTTAAAAAAATTATTTACGAAAATTTCCGAATGTATGTTACAAACATACTGTTCTGTTTTAGTTTACGTTGCATTTATTGGCAACTTTAAAAGAATGCTGTCTGTTCTCTTTATAAGCAACAACATATATTTGTAGTAAGTGATTCCGCCAGAACCCCCTGTGTTGTGTCACCCGTCAAATTCTCAACAACTGTCCCCCAAATTTTAAAATATTTGCGGTCAAAAATCGATAGAAACCATTCAAAACTCCACTTACACCCTCCTAATTTTTACTTTACACCCCTAAACTGAAAACCCTGGAGCAATCCCTGTTTTTCTTTTATTTCTTAATATAAAAAAATTGAAAGAGAAAGCCAATATGACTTTAAAAACTGCATATGCTTTCTATTATAAAATAACCAACTTTCAAGTTAGAAACGTGCATGGCTATGCATCTCCTTTATCTTGTAATAAGTAGGCGAAAATTAGGGGTAATTGCCCTTTTATGCCTCGGAATAAGTTCATGGAATTCTATGGAATAGAATTCAATTTTAATTTCAAGATTTTGAGAAGGGCCGGGGATCTCGACAACTCTTGGTAATGACAGAAAAACACAGTCTAACATGTGTTTTGTTCATTTATTTATTACAGCATTTCTTTGTAATCATATTATATCTCGAACTAAAAGGAAAAAAATGTTTTCTTGATTTATACCGCAATTGCCATATCAATCCTATTGGAAATTACGTCTTCTTTTATGTTATCATTTGACATGTGGAAAAGAAAATATATATTTATACTAAGAAGAAAAGTCAGAATTATTTGTATGTAGGAAAATACATTTTTAAGATTTTCTCTCTCTCGGTCCTAATAGATTAAGCATGCCATTAAAGGCGGCATGTAAGAAAGGAAGCTGACAAGCTTTTGCCACTTTACACCAAACAGAATAAGTAAGCGAAAGATCAAACCACATACCTAAGACGAAACTCGATATGAAAGCCTTGCTATTATCTGCAATATGTTAATGATATTGATTATTGCATTATGGACAAATTTGGATTACTGACTGAAGAATTCATCAAAACAGCCTGTAGTTCCATTTACTTATAGAGGTTATAAACTACAAGGAAAAGTAAACAAAGTCCTTCCTTGAAATGAATCGGTCTGACCGATTCAATTATATTTCAAAATAATTAATTGATTAGAGCAGTAATTAATAAAAAGTGTTAAAAAATGTGCAATTGAAACATTTTCCGGGTTGTTAAGGGAGGAAAAATTCTTATTTTAAAGAAAACCCATACTAGCTCTTTGACTTTTAAGTAAATACACCTACGTACCCTTAAGGTGCCTAATTGGTTTTCGTTATTAATATTTGGTTCCGTTTCCCTATATACCTAATACTCAAGAGAAAAGATAATCAAAATTCATGACTTTATAAATTTAAACGCTCATGTCTCGAGAAACGACCAGAAAATTCACAATATGTGTTTCTACAATGAGGACTCAATTTATGTTAAGAAATTTTTAATATTATTCTAACACACGGATTTAGTACCCACAGCGTACCCCAGAACCCAACACAAGTACCCATTCACTTTCTTAGGTTATAGTTCATTCGGTGTGATAGAATTCATGGTTCGTTTTAGAGTGGGTTACCATCTTATTACACTACCCCATTCTTTACAATGGTGTCAAATGTTTACGACGCCATTTCTCGGTAAACGTTTAACTTAACACTTCAATTTTTCTCTAATGTAACATTGTATGATATTGTGCATTTTGTCTATAAACGAATTAGACGATCTAGGATATCCAATAGTGTGCGTACCTCCCTGTACACGAGAAACCCACGTAGGCTCATTTAGAATTTCCTGTTTAAAACAACAACACAATCATCTCCATGCTTAGTTTTGGAGTAGCTTATCGTCTTATTACCGTACCCCATACCCTGTTAGAAAGGGTTCAAAACATTTACCGTTATTTAAGGTAGCTACTCAAAAAAATTCATTAAATGTAGCCTTTCATTGTACTGTATATTCTGTTCATATACCCATCTGACAAAGTTTGATAATCGATATTGTGGGTACCCCACGGTACCCCAGAACCCCACATAGGTTCCCGCTGAAATTACTGTGAGCAATATTTTATTTAATTATACTGGCGTGTGTAAGTAGTTTTCACATTCCTTCCCGTTTCATACCCAAACCCCAGATACCCACTTTTCGTGGGGTCTCGATAGTTATTCAGTGCAATCTAGATATACACTTGAAATACCGTGTTCGTATCGATTGAAGTCTCTTTGATTATTGCTTGAGAAATGAAATGCAAATACATAAATGAGAACAGCACGTACCCCTTGGTACCCCAGAACCCCTCACATGTTACTTTTGAATTCACTGTGAACGATAGTTTTAAACTACTTGATTATTCCCATGGTTAGTTTTGGAGTAGCACATCGTCTTATTGCCGTACCCCACGCCGTTTATCATGGGGTCAAATGTTTGCTGCGCCATATCTTGGTAACTCCTTAACTTATCTACTTAGAATTTTCACTTAATGTATTGTTGTGTGATACTGTACATTTTCCCTATAACCGAATCGGATGAACTTCGATATCCGATTTTGGGGGTACCCCTTGGTACCCCAGAACCCCACAAATTGACCCCTTGATTTTTGCAAAAATTTTAATTTGGGATAGGGAATTATGGATGATTATTATTTTTTTAAATTTTCTTCTCCTTATATAAAATACCCAAGAGCCCAAACCCTACCCAGCACTCTTTTAAATATTATTCCCATTCCAGTTAATCTAAGTTTTAAACTTCTAGCAAAAATTTAGAGATAAGGACATCTCAAATTTGTGCATGTACACAACCGCCATCTGTTGTGCACTAAATATTCTCAGTGAATAATTCAACGAAAAATAATGCTAAATGAATTATAAATTATTTATTCAGATTAATGTATAATGCATTGGTGTTTAGGTTTTGGTTTCTTATTATCTTATAACGAAGCTTTAAATTCCTATTTCAGAGTTGAGTAGTCGCAAACAGCGAAATTAACATTGCAAGTGATTATGTACACATGTTACTTTATAAGATAGGATTGAAAAAAAAAACTTTCAATTGTTTTTTGACAATATGTGTGTAAAATTGTCTCAAGAACATAGGGTTAAATATTTGCACGGATCAAGAAACAGCACTGTTTTATTTGTTTACTCCACTTTATTAATATTAAATATACATAAAAGTAACAAAAGACCAGCTTTACTACTCAAAATTCTATAATCACGAAGAATTGCCGACGCAAATCGCTCCGGGATAGCTCATTGGTTAGGGAAGAGTTTAGATCAAATAATTCAATCGCTTGGTTAGTAATGTAAATAACAGTAAATTCATATAATCATTGTTTAACGGAAGCAATAAATAAATTCCAAAACCCCTCAGGAACGTAATATTTCCGACGAAATATAACAGCGAAATAATAAAATCAAATCCTTGCTATGGATATCTTCCTACAAGAAGCAAATATTTCTATACTAAATGGCTGATTTTTAAAACCATCGTTCTGTCAACAATTTACAAGAAGCCATACTTTGAACATATAAGTTCGGCACATCTATGAACGGTTATAGAATGAACATACACCACTCTTAAATATATTCTTTCTACTGCTGTACAGTAGACATTTTTGAAGGAGAAAGTACAAATTAGTAATAAGCTAAAAATTAATACGGGGGTAGATAAATGTGTCGGGAACAACATACTAAAAGTCTGCTAAATACCCCACAGTAAATTTATCCGTCATTTTGAAAACAGGCCGCATCGGCTAGGAAGTTTTGAAAAATCGTCGATATTCACGTTCAGGGCTCTGGTCGCTCTTCTAATTCTTGCAGGGACATTAACTACGCATCATTGAGAAGGTTTACAGTAGATGATTCCAAAGGAATAACACTTGTGCCTATTATGCCTAACTTCTAGAACAGGAAGAACAATAAAACAAAAATTGAAACAATGAGTGAGCTTCTACATCAATATCTGTTAAGTGTAAGTTTGAAAAAAAAATAGTAATGAAACATATATTACAAGTCAGAAAGAAACATTTAATAATGGATCAACAACACTAATTTTGTTACAAACTCGACAGATACGAAAATATTGCAGACTTTAATAGTATCAAATAGGTTAAAGTATCTTACAGTAAAACTTGAACTCGCACATATGTTAGTATTATCGTATCTTTACAAAATGCTAAATATTATGGAAAGAACCATTGGAAACTATGTAGACTTATTCGGAGTGTGATTAACAAGACACATGAAAATAATAATCAAGAAATACCCCTGTTAATTCTATAGGTTTGTCTAAAATGCGTTTCAAAAATATTTTAAAGTTTGCAGTTAGTGTACGCCAACAAAACCAGACTAAAGATGCTACAAGCACTTGTGTCAAATACACCCAACAATAACATAGGTCGGATAATACAAAGTGATTGAAAATTATATAATCAAGTTCATTTTCTGAGTACTCTAAACGCAAGTGCGTAAGGAAGTAAAAGAACACTCACGTTGAGTGCTTTTGTAAATGTAAATATTATAACAGAAACTGTGCGAGTTTTCCATAGTTGGAAAGGTAATTAATCAAATGATGATGGTTTCTTCTTGCTCTTATGTTTGTAACGCCATCCTTAAATTTTATTAACCTACTGGTTTTCCTTCTTGTTACGTCCACACGTTACCCTTATAATTTCTTACTCATGTTTGTAAGTGTCAGTGTCTCGTTGCTTATGTAATTTGGCATGCTTTTAACATGATTACATTACGTTCAGTTCTTCAAATTTGCACATTTTTAGTTAGCTTGTGTATATGTTAACAAGTTGTATTTCAAGTTTCTGGGTATCTTCTATTAGATTAGCGGTAAGCCTTGTAGCATCTTCAACTACCAATATTCTCTCTTGACTTTTTCCGAAATGTTTTGAATTAGTTTGTTCTCATAGTTTGGGTTTTCATCTGAAATAATGGAATTGTTTTCACGCTTTGTTCTTCTCCTTGTCCTTTTGGCCGACTGGTTCCAGATGTTCTTTTAATAATGTTTGAACCAATCCTTTTTTTAGATACCTGAGCAATAAACGACCTTCCCGTTTCTTTTAGTTTTTTTGTTATAAACTGTTAGATGATTATAATTATTTTCAGACGTAATCTCTGACTTTAATTCAGTGAATTTTTTAGGGCAGTTGGATTTGCCGAGTCTGTGGGTAAAAAGACGTGCTTTGTGGTAGTTTGTAATATGCGTCCCTTTGGCTTCTTCGTTATTCTAACATCCAAGAGGTTTATCAAGTGTGGCTTCTTCGTTATTCTAACATCCAAGAGGTTTATCAAGTGTGGCTCGTTTTAAATGTGTAATGAAGTTCTGCATTCTTATTTAAATTGTCTATGTAGGGCTTTAGTTATTCTTCCATACCAGAAAGTATTCCTATGATGTAGTCAACAACTCTCTATTCAAGTATTTGTTTCACAGTACTGTAGTTCATCACTGACATGTACATAAGCTACAGAAACAGATGCTCCAGTTGGCGTGCCTTCTGAAGGATTTTTGAACTCAGAACGAATTTCATTATACATTAGAATGTTTAGACCCCTCTTCACAGCAATTGTGACTGGTGGGTCCTACATGTCCTGTTTACAAGCTACGGGTGGCATATCTTACCTGAACCTGTAGTCCCCCTGTACCTTTTATACTTGGATGTAAATTGTTTACATTTGTAGTGCATATATATCTTTTTGATTAAATATTTTATATTTTCCAATTTTCCACAGAAAACCTGAAATACCTTTAAGCAATTCCGCTAGAGTATTTGACAACTTCATCAGATACTTAGTTAGTATTTGTCCAATTAACTTGCTGGGCTGTTAGATATCGAGACTTCAGGTTTCTCGGTGGCAAACCAATGTTCGGTCAGTTTTGTTTGGAAACCTTCTGTAGAAGGTAAAATTCACATTTTTTCACTAGTGTTGATTATTCCACCTCTGTGTTAGTGTCTTAGTGTTCCTGGGGCTACAAGATATTTAGAAATTAAATAATGTATGACTTTATCTAGTTTTAATAAGTTATCTCTGAACTTTCAATTGTCAAGGATTTTCATCGATACCGTGTAGATACACATGTGGTTCAGAGCCCACTTTAAACTATAGGTCTCATCTATACGACGTCATTACCATACAATTGAAGCAAACTACCATCACATCAGTTGGCCCAGCAATATGTGTATCATTCTGCTGTCTCCAGAGAAAACATCCATCATGATCGCCTACCTGTAGTTTTAAATAACAGATTGCTTGTAGAGATCGCCTCTCTCTCTTCCTCTCTCTCGCCTACAGAGAGAGAGAGAGAGAGAGAGGGAGATAGAGCGGGGGAGAGAGAGAGAGACTAAATGTCATGCGGGGAGGGAATGGTTGACGGTACGGTAACATTGCTCAAACCGGTCGTAAGACCCGAAACAATTGCGGTGTGATCAGTTGGACTTCAGAAACTGCAGTAAAATGTCATGTACCATGGTATTAGCAACACGGTGGGAATTATCGGTGTAAGAGCGCTGGATGATGGTGCTAGAAGAAAGGGGCATGCGATTGCCGATGGCGTTCGGACATTCAACTTTCTTCCGTCCAGTGTCAAGGTTGGACCATGAGTACCGCGTTGGAGGTACTTTGGCCAGCAGGGACAACGCAGTGGCCGCCAGGGAGTAGTGAATGGCAACGACCGGCAACGTCTGGGCAGACTCATCCGGACAAACAGACAAGCAACAGTGCGTGATCTGATGCCATGGATCAATGCAGGACGTCCCAGGAACATGTCTTGAATTTTACTTCTCGCTCATTCCTTCAATCTTCCTTCTCCCTACCGGATCCCGCCTGAGTCAATACCATAAATTAAATTTAATTCAATGAACAAAAATAAAAAATATTGTTAATGAGATTCTATATTAAATGTATTGTTCTGAAGCGTTCCAAGTTTGTTTCCTCAATCCAATACAATATATCTATAAACAAAACAGTGGACCACAGTCTCTAGCAGACACTTGTTTAATGAAAACATTCAAAACTATTCCAGGTTACCGTATAGTTATCTGGAATGCTCCCACGTTTACCATTAAACTATATTCATTAGCGACGTTTCCAATTACCTGTTTACAATACTGAGGATAACCATAATCATCACAATAACGTGCAGAAAATGTTATTTTGTAGTCACGACGAGTGTTTGCGACAAAATAGATATGTCAATTTTCAATTACGGATCGTTGTACAATAAACAAAAAAATAGAACTGGCTAAATTTATTCATTTTTTATAAATAATAACTACACAAATTTGTAAACATGTTTCTCATATAGAGAATATGATGGCAATTTGAACCACATAAAATTTAGCTGACAAGAACGTGAATTACAAGTACAACACAATGATAAACACAACACAACAAATGACAGTTTTAGCTTTGGTATTTATCTATAACAAATGTCGTTAAATAAACAAAAAATAAGCAAACATTTTATACAGGAAACCAAATTCAATATATTAAACCAAAACCTGATACATCTTTCTATTTATAAACCTTTAAATGTTCCTACAGTGGTGAAAGAGTCAGGTGCAACAGAACGCTCACATTGAGTGATATATCTTCTGAAATTTCATCACCAATTTATTAGATCGGCTACGATGTCTGTTCAAATTTATTTGATATCTTTGCCAAAGTAAATTTACACTAATATAATAGTTTGAGAATATCTGTTTCTTTGCGCTGTGACAATCTAGTTTCATTAATTGTCACTCATACTGGATTTGTGTGATAGATATCTTGTCAATAAGCGTCTGAAGCAAGGACTTGCATTTCTGAAAGATAGTTATATTTTTTTTTCAATTTTCGATGAGAAACATTAATAGCTACAACAGAACGTTACAATTGCGTTTGCAGTTATCAATTAAACGGAAGAGAAGTTCTAAAGATATTACAGAAATCCATTAATAACTTGGGCATTTTTCTAAATTCTCTTAATGAGGAGAGATTTAAGGAAAACCAGAACGATATTCAAGTTAAAATGAATTAATAGAAAGGTAAATGAAGAAAAGCTAACAAATTATAACTTACTTGATGTGAAACCTTAGCACTTAAGGGAATAATGTTTTCTATAATATTAATGCATATTTAAATTTCCTATAGTATTTAATTTCTAGTATGATCTAATCTACCTGGTGAAACCAATATATTCGGAAAGTAAAGACACACGGATATTAGTACCATGACGTTATGTAAGCTTTTTTTTTAATATTATATCCGCAAGTAACGTTTCAAAAATAAGCGAATAGTGAAATTTGGTAGAACAGCCTCCAACTGTATTTAGATTTATAACGCTTTGTAACCTACTAAGAAAACATTTCGATTTGAGCCTAAGGAAATATGTCCTGGAGTAAAGTTATTAAACATAACATAGAAATTAAATGTACGAGACATCTATGGACGATTGGTTGGATGAACGGAAGCACACTAATTGAAGGAAATCAGTTAGCAATTTTGTCCTGTTTTACAAAAGCATTTTATTGTGTACCTGTTTTTACGCGACCAATTAACAATTGTAAATGACAAAATATCATGATTTTCACTTGTGTTGCGCTTGCGTTGAATTATTCAATTATAGTCGGCAGATAAAGCAGCATTTCTTTATATAATATTTATACGATATTTACGACCGGAAACATTAATCTTTACATGTTCGTCTTACATTTATGTACTGTTTATCTTATTTAGCTCTTTAATGGTCATTACAAACTATTAATGTTCGTAATTAAAATGTATTCCTTTTATCATTTTCATGATTCCTAACAACTGTGATGATGACAAGCTTATTTCCTGCGGAAGGTGACGGAATTACTCGAATCTGGTGTTATCCTGCAGTAATGGTTCGTTCGTGATTTAATGGTTGCGAAGAAGATACAGGAGGACGCTTTTTAAAAAGATATTGGGCATTTTATTTACAACTATATCTATCGGAGTTTTCTTTAATATCGTAACTTCAAAATGAACTTTAATTGCATTTGCTATTTATTACAGCGTTACTACCAAATTTTAGGGTAAGAAAATAATAAAATTATATTAATTTCAAAAATGTTTCAGTATCTTTAACTTCCTAAACTCATCATCTGATCTTGTGGTAGTTACGGAATATTTTTTTTGTTACAGGACTTATTACTAATTAACATAACGTGCTTTCGTAACTATACAAGTGTCCTTTGAAAGAAAAACGCAGTGAGAACTGTACAATGTATGAAAACCAACACTGTTGCATATATCTCCGACTTTTGAACCATGTTATTCCACCTGAAAACCGATGGATCCATTCTGATAGAGGTGAAAAATATTTCGAAGACAACAGACAGACATATGCAGCACCTCTTCTATCCCATCGAGAATATTTTCATTCACCTTAGCAACCAATGCAAAACGATGTTCCAAAGTTTCTCAGACAGAGAGTATTGTTCATTAATTTGTTATACAGGTGTCGACTTGTGCGGGTTTCACAATCTTATATAGAAAAACTTGTGTGAATCTTTCTGCATTGCTGGTGAGAAGATTATTCTTCGTTCGTGCTTTCCACCTCATCTTCATCCCCGACCCGGGAATCCATCTAGGATTTTCATCAAAATTGTTCTGTCATTATTACTATTATGACTAAAAATAGTAGACAAAAATCTTTCTGTCTTCTATATCGTTAGATTGTGATGAAATCCTATGATTCCTGAGACGGGAAATCCTGACCAAGCGGACAGAAATAAAGTAGCAGAGTTTAATCTGAGACACCCACCACGCATATAACTCCTAACAACCTCTGGCAAATGAAACAAAATCCACTAATCACTTAACGGGTTCTTAATTCTTCCAGCGCCGTAGGTCTTATTGATGAATACATCTGCAAAATATATTCTCTGCTTCCACGAAATCGAATTAAATTGCTAATAAATATTTTTGAGGTCAAGGAATGCTATAAATATTATGACAAATCAAAAATACCTAATTCGAATAGCAAAAATGACTAACATTTATTTACAAAAGAAATAAGTCGGAAGTTATCCTCCCATTGAAATAATTACTCGACAAAACTACCATATTTCTTATTTTGCCATCGAGAAAGAGGGCTTGTAAATATGTAATTCAAAATTTCGATTTTCCTTTAAGAGTATGAAAAACCAACAACCATAGAAACTTCCCGAAAACGAAATGTGCCGGTATTTTTGGCTCCAAGTAATTCGTGTCTTTGCTCCAGAGCGGCAGCAGCTCTGTAAACTTTCTAATTCGACAGTAGATATGAGCGAGAAAACAGAGGTCCGAACCTACAACATCACACCACGCTGCAATAGCATCTCGGATGAAGTTTCTCTAATTTTGACACATCGAATCACTCGGCCTGGTTTATCACACACACCTTAACCTAGATTTTTGAAATTCCTTTAAGGCTCTTGGTAATCTAACAAGTCCTAGAGCCCTGCTTTCTGAGCATAATTTAAAACCCTCTACTTGACTCTCATTTACAGTCACTCACTCGTATTGAGACGGCAGTATCTCATTCAATCACTCTCAGCCGTACACAGCAATTAGTCTTTGACTTTAGGAAGAATTAATTCATATGAAAACGACTACAGTTTTCTTAATATCTCTACATGCAAATTAATCATAAACTCTGCAAGACTGCGGCAAAAGTAGACCCTGCTTTATGCTTACAATTAACTCTATAAATTGGTTCTCTTGATTAAATTCCCATCCCATGGCTTTCAACAAAATAAAGATTGCGAAAATCGCACTTAACCCCATGCCCAACCTTTGGAAAATAATAAACTTGAATATATCTCCGCATAGTTATGCAAATCTTCACTCAGGCTGCAATCAACAGACCAAAAATGAAAGCTTTATGGGAATTCAAACATTTCAAGAGTGCTGCTTAATTACTCACATTCTTCTTCCTCAGAGAATGAGCTCACAAAGAGGCAGATTCTCGCCTTCACACCAGGGATGCAACATCAAATCTGAACTGATGTATCGGATACTGATCATAGATTTGTCTCACTTGTGACCAAGTTGTGATCTGAAATGAACTGTACTGAACGATTTTCCAGCCGTTGATAGCTCTTTTATGGTATTACGCAACCCACACTTCTGGTTTTAAACTTAAAACATTGAGGCTCTCAGAAACGGCCTCCACCTAACAAAAGCACAGTAGAGTGTCCTCTCCCGACTTTCCTTTCTCTTTTTTCCTCGATGGCAAAAATGGAAGCTGAAAGAAACAAAGAATTTTGCTTTTCTCTGATCGAATATATTCTAGTATCAGAATATTGATTTTTCCGCCTTGCTGTAAGGAAGAAATAATTATTAGTAACATAATTAAAATACACAGGATTAAATATGATTATACATAAAAATAAGATATAAATATTCTAATTTCATTACGCAAGCAAGTCATTGATTTCAATTCTTGTTATCTTTAAGCATCCTGCAAATATTTCACAACAATGAATTTACTTTTATTATTCGAATTAAAATAGAAGCATGCCTCGAATAAAGAGACAGTTAAGAAGACCCACTTCCTAAAAATACCCATGTGAAGTTTTCAGTCAGCAGTGTGAAGTTTAGCGTCTCAAGCAATAGATTGACACTCTATTGTAGCGTGCCAGATTTTTAGTGGTTTTCAGTTTCTTACAAACTTTCTAATGTCTCCGATTGGTGTACGTCTTTTACAGTGATGTTCTATCACATGAAATTTGTTTGCACACATTACTTCCGCTGTTAAAAAGACTTAGAACTGTTTCATCCCCTTTTGGAATGAGAGTAGGATACTTAAAACGATTCTGTCAACAATGTTTCTGGTGCTACAAGCCCGTTGAGTTCCTATGTTCTTTGGTAACACTTAGTGTACAAACCTACTTGTACCAGTCCACACATCGGTAATGTAACTGATTGGTAAGTGTTATGTTTCTTGCAAATGTGCTTAGGTTTCATTTGTATCCTTTCGAATTATACTTTCCATACGTCCCTGGCTGCTATATTGATAGGATCTATGTTCATCATGACAAAGACTCATTGTTCACATCTATCACGACAATGGTTACACTTGAAGAAATTTGCTTATTATCAATAATATTAAGACAAATTCCGTAACCCTCACACGCCAATAAATATATTAAGAAAGGAAAATACGGTAGATACTTTCTCATACATTGAGTATCGGCGTTCGGTGTGTGATTGTGTACATTTGCGCTATTCTTTTTGGTTATGCCTCACTCATTTGCCTGCAGAGTTATCTGCCGAACTTTGAGTAGAGGTGTCTCAGAATAATTGTTGTTGTAAGAAAATCGAGCTATTCTAAGATTTGAGTAGTTGTGTGTCTGCTGCCTGCTCTCAAAATATGGTATTCTGTTCGTGCAACGTTCTCCACCTTTGTGATTTGACAATGTGGCGCGTGTTGTAAAGCTCGATAGACATCACTACCATTGTATTCACTTTCTTTGGCACTGACAATTCCTTGTGAATTAAAGTGTTTGTTAGGTACGCCAAACACTACTTCGTACGTGAGAGTAGCCAAAGTAATTTCTGTCTGTAAGTTAATGACAAACAGCAGCGTGATTCGTATCTTACAAAGGAAGTATTTTGGTTCGTAGAAGAATTTTTGATGACTTCGTATAGACCTATATATTTGTACCTCGATGCTGATAATGACTGCAAAGTAACTCGACCGTGTAAGGTCTTGTTTGTCTGCTAGAGGGCGTTAAATGTTGAAGCAAAGAGGAGACAGCCGCTGCAATGACTCCGGTAGTTCGTTTTGAACAGGCATTTTTACTCAAAATCAGTGATTGTCTCCACTGCGTGTTAAACGTAGGCCCGCCGCCAGCGACAAAGAGTAGTAGGGGACCACGAGAACTTTAGGGAAGGACTTGGACTTACGAAAAGTACATACAATTAAATATTTGTATTGGGACAAGGAAAAAAAATTACGGAGGGCTTGCGCCCCATGCCTGCTGGCCTGGACTTTCACTATGTAGCAGAGGATTGGGTAACTAAACAGTCACAACCAATCAACGTATGGTTAAATTATGTAACGTTTACACAGAAGAAGAAGTGACCAGCCTATCAAATAAAGAAACGTTAGTCAATTAGTTACAATTGTCAGAAAATTAGAAAAACGTCGTAGCTATAGTATTGCGGATAGAATTTTATAGTTTGTCAGTGTTTCGTGGCTAGAAATCTGTGTGACTGTTATTGATATTGTTAATATCAGTTTTAGAAGCTTTGAATATTCCATAAATTTATCTCGAAGCTAGTTTGAACAAAAAAATCTAACAAGCACAAAGCTCCTGACATTGTCTAAATTCTTCTGCCGAGTAGATTTAACACAGTTTGTGACAGTATTTATGCATCTTGGAAGGAAGTTTTATAACTGGTTTGAAGGGGGAAAAAAAGAAAAGCCTTATTCTCTATCATAACTAATCGCAACGGTACAAATTTTGACAAATAACTAGCTACCATAAAAAATATATTAAGTCCGGAAAGCAAATAGTACAAAATTGCTCCACAGGGGAAACTCCGTTTTGCGTTGCGAAAGTAAAGAAGACGCAAGGACTATTTTTTTAGATTTTTGAGTACAAATTAAGAAAGAAATGGCATGGGACTACATAAAACTGTTCTGGAAGTATCTGAAACCATAGAATGTAAAGTGAAATCATCATTATACCTACAGATACAGCAGCCGATGAAAGTTAAGGAGGCAAGTCAACAGATCAACCAAGGTATTTGTTGAAGCTTGTTGTTAGCTTTTATACCTATTTTAGAACACTTGCGCTTGGCAGGCTGTAATTCCCGGATTGCTTCTAGCTCCGTGGTTTGCCATTCGACCCCTGAATTGATGCTTGTGTGTTGACTGTACACCCCTCAGCGTCAGTAAATCGTTGGACTGTTTGGGCATGCCAACAGCAGGGTTCTCATCGTATGATAAAGGTATTACGTCCGAACCGAGGAAGCGGGAGAGTGACGTCAGCATATGTTTAGAGACCCATTAAGCTAGGATTTCGATAGTCAGTGTTTGCGTTCTCATTTTCATTGCATTGGGATTTAAGACCACTAGTAACATTATACTATCCGATAGACTGTGATAGGTGACATATGTATAAGAACCATCCGATAGACCGGGATAGGATACATATGCAAGAACTGTATTTATGATAAAATAAAAACGTTCAGTTTGTTTTAATTAAAGAAGTAATTTACAAAGTGAAGAAGTGTAATTGGACTACGTGTCGCGAGCAGTGAATCCAGAATGATTGCATTATAAATTAGTGATAGGACAGAAATTTGTACGATAGAGACATCCGCAGGAAGACATCTAGTACCTACCGAACTTAATGAATGAGTACCGTTTATGTGAAAAGCCATTACAAGATACAGTTACGAGAAAAACCTTATTACGTTTCATACAGATAGAACTTTCTCTGAAATTGACTAATCCATACAGAATAGGTTAGTTCTTCAAAAATCAGTATTCTCTATATAGTTATATATATATATTACGATCGTAACATCCATTTCATCTTCATTTAAAATTTATATTTGATCCTTTAATCTTCAATTGTATCTCTTTTAATATTTTAATTATCTCACACACACTCGTATGAGAACATATACTAGCAAGTATTTGTCATAAAAGGAACTGTGTGATATACATGAGAATTCATACAAGTGACAAGCATATTATACTAACCGTATATCGCTTTATTAGTGAACAGAGTGCGTCATTTTGAATTAAGAAGAGGTGTTCAATAAATATATTGCGAAGATTATTAAAGACTGAGTGCAAAAAGAAGTAATATATTAATAGCATTCATATCCAGCAAACTACATACAAGTATTTGGAAAGGGGTGTATCTTCATTATGTATGAATCTCGAGAATAAATAAGTTCAAGATAGTATTTTGTAATCAACGCCAAAATTATAAATATTTGTTTCATTTCTCAAGAAAAGCATTTCATACAACCTAGTTAAATCTCACTTAAGTAAAGATAAAGTGCTCCTTAATCGAATATTTTTACTGCAAAGGTATCTTAGCATCGCTCAGAGTTTCCGTACTGGACAATTGTTCATATTCAACAATTCTGCTCGCTTTCGAAACAAATCCAACCGCCACAAATGGCACCCGAACTGAGACCAAAGCGCCAGTAAATTCGTTGAAACACCAAAGCAAGTTGCATCAGGGATTAAGATACCATTGACTATAGTTTAGTAGGAATATCTCAAGATGAGTTCAGTAAGTGTGGAAAGTGAGATCATAGAGAATAACAAAATGTGGAAGAGAACCTCAAAGCCTTTATTTAGGAAAATCGCTTGACGATTTGCAGCTATTCATTAGCGGAGGGATCGGATTTTATAAACCGAAAAAGTTAATAAAAATGTTACGGGCACAGTTTGTGCAGGCCGAGGAGTATAGATGTATGGGCGATGAAGAGCAAGCCTATGTGTTCTACTCATGTTACCTAGATAATGTGAGTGTGATACAAAGAAGTAAAGAGTTCAAAAACGATGAATATTATTTTACGTCACGGTTTGATAATGGTAAAATTAAGACCGCAACGAATTGTGTGGAGCGCCTGAGACAGGGCCTTTTAGATAGGTACAATCGACTGGAAGAGTTGCAGCGGACAGACAATGTGGAGTTAACATGTGAAGAGAAAACAGAAAATGATGAAGAAACGGACATCCCTATGCAGCTATCCCACGAGGTAGAAACAGTTCCAAGTGTGTTGTCCACTCCATGTAATCCCCCTGAAGATCAGGAAACAAGTATGATCTCCGCCAGTTCAACTACCAGTAACATCAATCAATCGAAAGAAGATGAGGTACAAGTGACGGAACCAGCATGTGATACTGAGGCAAACGTTTCATGTAGCACTGTTAAACAGAACAAAGATAAATTTCTTATCACAGAAACCCGACATCAAAATGCAGATTTGAAAGAATCTATGTTTACGAAGTCAGTAAAGGATTCAGACAACAGTGTGTTATTGCTGTTATTACAAAAATTAGAAGAATTGGAAGAAAAGATCGATCAAAGATATAAGAAAATGCGGCAAGTATTCGAGACGATAAAGCGTGCTGAGGAGAAGAAAGATGCGATGGTGGTAAATACAGCGAAGAGTCCAACCAACCAGGCGTTAGCGCACTCATTAAAGCAGAAATTGGAGAAAGGACGTCAAAAAATGAAACCAGAAATTCATCCAAAACACGAAGATACGTTGATACAAGTTGAAAGGCTAGAAGCACGTATGGATAAAACTGAAGAGGAGCGTAGGGCAGAAAAACCAAATGAGATGTCAATCACCCAGAACAAACAAGGAGAAAGGAGCAAATTACTGGAAGAGCAAATCCAAAGTTTCAATTTGGAAGAACATAATGAGCATACGAAAATTCAGGATTCACAAGTAACCAGAACCACTCCGGATGAGCAGATGGAAAGCGAAATCACATTTCCAACCCTTGAAGAAAAGGAGACAGTGATGAATGTAAGGAAAGTAATGTTTGAAGAAGTGGATCGTCAAAGAGAAAGTGAAGATACTAAAATGAGGAATAAGGCTCAGGACAAGATTATGGTAACAATTGTCAATGCAAATGTAATCGTCAACTACAATAAACAACAGGAACGTATTCTGGAAACGAATTTGAATGGACGTAGCCTAAGTAAGAAACCTCGTCGAGGGACTAAAGGAAAGAAGCGTGCTATGAGAAATGAACTGAGAATTCGTAACGAACAAAGAGGAATCATCAGCAAGAATGCGGCCAAACAAGATCAAAAAATGAAGCAGAAACGTGGGAGAAAATGGCAAAAGGAAAAACAAGGACCAACTCCTAGAGAAGCTGGTAGAGGGTCTAACAGGAAACGAAGATTATATCGCAAATCGAGGAAAGCTAGGAAAGGGAAATTCAAACTTAATCCTCTTTCTACCGACCCATTAGGATTATTAGCAGATCTAAGCGATCATTCGCATACTCTGGAGAAGATAGATGAGATGATCAACCAGGGTTCCAACGATGAATGTGGTATATATGATCCCATACCTTCGTATTTGACCACGAAGTATGCCCAGGTTATGTACAAGTAATACCGGTATTAGTCAAACCCAAAACTACTTTTGCCCCATTTGACAAGATTTCTTCAGAAGAAAGGAATGATAAAAGAGATGAAGAAGCAATAAGTCGTGAAAATAAAATGAGATGGATATGCAGATTCAAAATAAGAAAGAAAGCGGAAGAACTATGTGGAATACCTGATTGGAAACGTATTAGAGAGCCCGAGAAATATAATTTGATTTGGTATAGAGCCAAGATACGCCGGATTGTGGCCCAAGACAACAGAAAGTAACATCTGCATCCATGTACATATGTATATATTTTAAATATGTGAATCCAATATTTTGAGTTATGTTGAGTTAGAGTCCTAAAGTGATTACGTTTATGGACCCTACAGGTGATAAAGTGATAGGCAACCAATCCACTACGAACTGTAAGTTATGGAATCCTACACCTATGACGAAACGGATATGGATGGAAAATGTTAAAAGGCTCGGCGCAGACAACTTCACCGCGATACGAGAACTTGAAGAATCTGAAGATATTCCAATGGAAAACTAAACGGTCCAGCGGATTCATCCCGTTTTCGGACGCCATATATAACGGGTTTGAAGGGGGGAAAAAGAAAAGCCTTATTCTCTATCATAACTAATCGCAACAGTACAAATTTTGACAAATAACTAGCTACCATAAAAAATATATTAAATCCGGAAAGCAAATAGTACAAAATTGCTCCACAGGAGGAACTCCGTTTTGCGTTGCGAAAGTAAAGAAGACGCAAGGACTATTTTTTTAGATTTTTGAGTACAAATTAAGAAAGAAATGGCATGGGACTACATAAAACTGTTCTGGAAGTATCTGAAACCATAGAATGTAAAGTGAAATCGTCATTATACCTACAGATACAGCAGCCGATGAAAGTTAAGGAGGCAATTGGACGATACCAGAGACTTGGTGCTCAAGTCAACAGAACAACCAAGGTATTTGTTAAAGCTTGTTGTTAGCTTTTATACCTATTTTAGAACACTTGCGCTTGGAAGGCTGTAATTCCCGGATTGCTTCTAGCTCCGTGGTTTGCCATTCGAGCCCTGAATTGGTGCTTGTGTGTTGACTGTACACCCCTCAGCGTCAGTAAATCGTTGGACTGTTTGGGCATGTCAACAGCAGGGTTCTCATCGTATGATAAAGGTATTACGTCTGAACCGAGGAAGCGGGACAATAACGTCAGCATATGTTTAGAGACCCATTAAGCAGGGATTTCGATAGTCAGTGTTTGCGTTCTCATTTTCATTGCATTGGGATTTAAGACCACTAGTAACATTATACTATCCGATAGACTGTGATAGGTGACATATGTATAAGAACCATCCGATAGACCGGGGTAGGATACATATGCAAGAACTGTATTTATGATAAAATAAAAACGTTCCGTTTGTTTTAACTAAAGAAGTAATTTACAAAGAGAAGAAGTGTAAAATTAGTAAGCTAAAGTTCGTCGCAGCAGTTAAGTATTTAGAAGTTGTAGTAGGAACAGACTTCAGATTGAACAGCAAGAGTGTATGCCATTACTATCAAAAAGTGTTAAAGAGAATATTATTTGGACAGTGTCTAGTAATTGGACTACGTGTCGTGAGCAGTGAATCCAGAATGATTGCATTATAAATTAGTGATAGGACAGAAATTTGTACGATAGAGACATCCGCAGGAAGACATCTAGTACCGACCGAACTTAATGAATAAGTACCGTTCATGTGAAAAGCCATTACAAGATACAGTTACGAGAAAAACCTTATTACGTTTCATACAGATAGAACTTTCTCTGAAATTGACTATTCCATATAGAATAGGTTAGTTCTTCAAAAATCAGTATTCTCTATATAGTTATATCTATTACGATCGTAACATCCATTTCATCTTCATTTAAAATTTATGTTTGATCCTTTAATCTTCAATTGTATCTCTATCAATATTTTAATTACCTCACACACACTCGTATGAGAACATATACTAGCAAGTATTTGTCATAAAAGGAACTGTGTGATATACATGAGAATTCATACAAGTGACAAGCATATTATACTAACCGTATATCGCTTTATTAGTGAACAGAGTGCGTCATTTTGAATTAAGAAGAGGTGTTCAATAAATATATTGCGAAGATTATTAAAGACTGAGTGCAAGAAGAAGTAATATATTAATAGCATTCATATCCAGCAAACTACATACAAGTATTTGGAAAGGGATGTATCTTCATTGTGTATGAATCTCGAGAATAAATAAGTTCAAGGTATTATTTTGTAATCAACGCCAAAATTATAAATATTTGTTTCATTTCTCAAGAAAAGCATTTCATACAACCTAGTTAGTTCTCACTTAAGCAAAGATAGAGTGTTCCTTAATCAAATATTGTTACTGCAAAGGTATCTTAGCATCGCGCAGCGTGCCCGTACCGGACAATTGTTCATATTCAACAATTCTACTCGCTTTCGAAACAAACCCAACCGCCACAGTTTCAGTGAATATTACTAGCTAGGGGTAACCGTTTCTTAACTAAAAGCTTAACTTAACTTAACTAAAACTTAATCTAAAATTGCGACTCACTGGGGACTTCCAGAAAAAATGTAAACACGCCTTACAAGTTTAGATTAACTTGATCATCATTTGGAACGGGATGATACAATGCCATAGATTTAAAATTATGAATCCGCGATTAAAGTAACATGAGTCGCGCGCAACGACCTCCATATAAAAGCGATACAGGACTGACTTCTTCAATTGAAAATTTCATGAATATTTGAAGTAATGAAGCGGAGAGGGCTCTTTACCTCCTTTGTCAACTTCCAGTCTAAAGAAATATTTACCATATTTCAGTTGTACGCTTTTTACTCTTAATATCGCTGGACAGAACGTTTTTATTTATGTGGTAATTCTTGCAGATAATGTAAATATTATTTTCAGTATTTTCTATTACATGCGGAATACAATTTATTTTTATATAAATCAATCAGGGATTAAAGTCTAAATAAAAAAAGGCGCAAAGCGATGGGAAGCGTATATAATTGAGCTAGAACTGAAAATTTGGTCCACATTGGATTACATTGGAAATGGAAAAACGTGTTTAATATTTGCTCTGGAGTCTCTCCTTCGAATCTAAGCAATCGCTCCAGTATAGTTACGTAGAGCTTGAGGGTCGCTCGTGAGAAATAGCATTCTGTGGTAGCATCGCTATTCAAAGTCAGGATTTCTTTCATTGCATACAGATCTTACAACCATACTGTTATATCACTTAACAGCGCGAGAATTTAGGTCAACAAAATAATGTCCCGTTCTTCCGTCTATAGTGACATGGATTAGATCGCCAATATTAATTTTTTAGTTATTTATTTACGGCTTTTGACAAGGGACTGAGCAGAACACTCGTTCGAATGATTAGAAAAATGTAGAAATACATTTATTTTTTCCCCAAAGCACGCTGCTTCTTTAAAATAGGATCCTACGGAGAAAGTTTTTTACTGCGGCGATGAACGTGCGAGTTCAGTAAGCCATAGAGTAAGTAAGGCTATACGAATAGCCTAGTCAATAAATGTTATGATCGGAAATATTAGCGTAAAGCTGAATTTTACCCCATTTCTACACATGAACATTTTTACTATTACCAGAGGAACATTTTTACAAACGTCCCCCAAAATCCTCTTGGAGCTTAAACCCCCAGATTCCCTCAAAGTTTCAGGACGCCAGTATTTACATCACAACCATTATCTTTGTTACTAACGATCGGATGAAGTTCAACTTTTTTTGTTATGTTTGCAATTAAATGGGCTACAATACTCTTTATATATATTTACGTTAAACCTAACACTATTTGATAAATTGAAGAACATTTTTGGAAAAAATAGGTTTTCTAGTTTGAAATTTAGGATTTTTGCGCTATACTTTTATGTTCAAGGTGTTTCAATACCTCTGGTACAAACGTCGGAACGTTAATCCTCATATCAAAGTAAGAAAAATGTTCATATGAACACGCGCCCTATCATACGTAGTTTCGACGCTAGAGGGCTGCAAACACGCTGGAAACTCTATTGCAAGGCGATTGATTTCGAATATTAATTGCTGTAGAGCTGGCGGCTTATCGTTTCGTCAAAGAAATCAGACTTGATCGTTCAGAAAATGTACATGTCAGAAGTGAGGGATAAATACGCGAGGGATTCCACGAGTGAATTGATGATGATGGTATCCTCTAGTGAATTAAGGGATTCTCCGAGTGAAGTGAGAGATTTTTTAAGAATTGGGGAGCGAATGTTGATCGAACAGATGATGCAGAAGATGATTTCATACCAGAGAACAACACTACGTTGGTTGCAAGTCAATACCTACCATAGATGTAAGATGCGGAAGGAATACCAATGGTATGCTTTGTTGCATAGCGGCACCTGAAAGAATAGCAGACGTTGAAAGAATCATAGATTAAGTGCTCAATATGGACATAGGTATCGATAGTGGTGATAAGGTGTAAATGCCTGCTTTGGATGTACCCAAACAACTGACATACAACTATGAAGGACGGTGGGTTTAACGAAAAGGCATTAGCAGCCTGCAAGCTCTCCGGACCTTACCCCCAGCTCTATTTGTTTTTATGGGGATATGCAGGGGTGTAGCCATTTTTGGTACGACAATTGGGATAATACAGTAGATATACCAAGTTTCATGCATTTTGTACACGATAATTGTGAATAAGTCCATGTAAAATTGTTCAACTTAGCTGCTCAACCCGTTTAAAAATATTTTTAAAAAAGTATTAATCTGGTGTAGTAAAAAGTAATCCATTATTTTCCCAGGACATTGAAGGCTTGACTTACCATAGTTAGAATGATCCGATTTAGGTCACATATGCGCCGATTTGTTCGATAACGTGTTGCCATTTGGAAGGTAATATCATGATGCCTCTATCATAGAAGCCCTTGTCCCTATTGGTAAAAAATTGAGACAGTCGATTTTCACAAGCCTCTCTTGAAGATAATTTTTCACCAGCAAACGTGTTCGCCATGGACAGGAACAGATGGTAATCACTCTTTGCCAGGTCCGGACTATAAGGTGGATGCATAAGAACCTCCCAACCAAGATCCTGGAGCTTCTGACGAGTCACTATCGATGTGTGTGGCCTGGCGTTGTCCTGGTGGAACACAATGCCTCTCCTATTGGCCAAAGCTAGCCGCTTCTGGGCGATTGCTGCCTTCAGACGGTCCAATTGTTGACAGTATAGTTCCTAGTTAAGGGTTTGGCCGTAGGGGAGCAGCTCATAGTAGATAATTTCCTGCCAATCCCACCAAACACACAGCAAGACCTTCCTGGCCGTCAATCCTGGCTTGGGCACCGTTTGCGCCGGCGCACCGCGCTTCGACCACGACCGTTTTCGCGTGACGTTGTCGTAAGTGATCCACTTTTCAACACCAGTCAAAAACCGATTCAGAAATGGGTCGCTTTTGTTGCGATTCAGCAGCGATTCGCAGTTGGAAATTCGGTCCATGAGTTTTTTTTGCGTTAACTCGTGTGGCACCCATACATCAAGCTTCTTTGTGTATCCAGCCTTATGCAAATGGTTCCACACGGATTTTTGTGCAATGTTAAGCTCTTGGGCAATCGAAACAGTGCTTACATGACGGTGGGACGCAACAATGTCCATGATTTTATCGACATTTTCGACACTTGGCCTTCCAGTGCGTTCTACATCTTTGACGTCAAAATTGCCGGAACGTAATCGACGAAACCAAAATTGCGCGTGATTGACTGTTACAGTATCAGGACCATAAACACTATTCACATTTGCAGCCGCCTGGCTTGTGCTTTCGCCTTTATCGAAGAGAAACTGTCAAATATAGCATATTTTATCTTTGCTAGTGTCCATTTTGACGCGCTCTCACACAACACTAAGTCAACTCATCACAACTCTCTGAACAGTGTTTGTAGTACGCAATCTCATTGAACGCCATCTCGTTGAACCCGATCGGACTTATACGACGCGAGATACAGATCACTGAAGCCATCTATTGGCAAAATAATGGATTACTTTTTACACACCAGATATATTCCTTACATAAGAGTAGTTCAAAATTACTATTACTTTAACTTTTTACCAATCTATTAATTAATGGCAGCAATTTTTGTATTGTTGCCCCGCATGCCAAAATGTCGTTAGCAGACGTTTACGAAAAATGTAGTGTAGTATACTTCGACGTTGTGAGGTGGACCCTCTCTGGTGTCTTAAGCATTCCCAATGATTTTATTTTCTCTATACCACCACTATTTACGCATGCAGTATCGCCACTATGGCTCTATACATTGATACCTATGTTCCTATGGAGAACTTAATCCATGTTTCTTTCAACGCCTGCTATTCTTTCAGATGTCATTATTCAACCACGCATAACATTTATATTCCTTCCTCATCTTAGATCTGTGTACGATATCGACTTGCAACCAACGTAGTGTTGTTCTCTGGTGGGAAATCATCTTCTACATCATCTGTGCGACTCACATTCGCTGTCCGAGTCTTGGTGACTCCCTCACTTCTGACATGTACATTTTCTAAACGTGCAAGTCTGATTTCTTTGACGAATCGATAAGCCGCCAGCTCTACAGCAATTAGTATTAGAAATCAATAGCCTTGCAATACAGTTTTCAACGTTTTTGGAGCCCTCTATGGTCGAAACAATGCCTGTTAGGGCGCGTATTCATATGAACTTTTTTCTTGTTTTGATATGATGGTTTAGCTCCTGAAGTTTGTACCAGAAGTTCGGAAACAACTTGAACATAAAAGTATAGCCCGAAAGTCAAGTTTCAATTATTAAAATAAAAATTACTTTTCCACATAATTTTCTTCAATTTATCAAAACAATTAGGTTTAACGTAAATATGAAGAGAACCAATATTGTTGGCCATTTAATTATAAATACAACAAAGAAAAGTTGAACTTGATCCGATCATCAGTAACAGAGATAATGGCTCTGCCGTAAATGTTGTCATTTGAAACTTTGAGAGGGGGGAGTGCTACGGGGGGAAGATTGGGGGGGGGGGGGGGAACTTTTGAAAAAAAATGTTTCTCTGCGAGTAGTCTATCAATGGGGTAAAATTCAGCTTTACCCTAATTTTTCGGAAGTTTGATGTTTCGGTTTCTTTATTGGTTAGGCTAGAATTCTTATCAAAACATTCAATCAAACAAAATACTTTCCTTGTTAGTGCCGTTTTTGAAGATTGAAGTTGAAGGCACTATATAATATCTGACCGGCATTGCAAAGCGGTCCTGCAGTGCTCACTGCTATAGAGAAATTTTATATTAAAAGAATAGAACATCCATATTTATCGTTTTCCAGAAAATCAATTTCAGTAGAGGTAACTGAAACTCATATTCAAACATTAGTAATTAAAAGTGCTACACAAATTTTAAGTATAATTTAGTGTGCAGATGTAAAAGAAAAGAAAAATGTAACAGGAGATGTTTCATCATTATACGTAGTCTACGTAGATATGTTTAGTTGATATTAAATTTGTTTTTGTCAAGTGAACGAGTCATGACATTATCACTAAGCGCTTTTATATAATAGTGTAGAACACCCAACCATTTTCTTACATTTATAATATGTTACCGTTATCTCAAAGATTCTTCTACTAAGAACGATAGGTTGTAAAGCAAGAGTCTTAAATTGTATTTAAACACGAATGCCGTTTTTATTTTTTTTTAAAAATCGTTGTGAATTTAAATCTGCCTTTACATTTTTTTTTGTCTTGAAGTGTTTGCGTTATTCGCCTAACGGCGCTCGAAATGCCTTACCTTTTATTACTTATTATACTTGGTGTGCAAAATTAATTCTAAAGTTATTTCGTGAACAATAACAAAAGCATTTGCACCATCAGTGTGGAATAAACTCTAGGATCCCCGTTTGTTATCTTGCACAATAATGCCAATTTAGAATTAATAGCAATGAGCAAAAAAGAAAATTCCTTAAAGAGTGCAAATTTGGAGTGTGAAAGTAAATTATATAAATCAGACAATAGGGTCTAAATATTAAAAGCTGAAAATAGTTTGAATAATAACTACAGTCATTTGTCCATCGTCAACCTTTTATTAATTTTATAAGTTTAAATGTATCTAAAAAAATGTAAGTTGAAATTAAAAAAAAAATAATTTTAATTTTATTTTATGGCCCTTAGAACGAGTGTTTCTAAGGCTCAGGCGAGATAGGGCAGCAGAAAAATTAATGTTCGTACTTATGCGCGAGTAATAACATACACAAGCAGTGTTTATTTTATTATCGATTGTTATTTCTCTCAAGGGCAGTAGGAAAATGCGCCAAAATTTTAGAAACGGTGCATTTCGAGGGACGGTGGCTACAATAATGTAATGCCATAAATACGCCTAACATGGATTTTTTGTGTGTGAAAGAGCTATTCAGTATGCAATTTGATGGGCTGAAATGAGTGTTGGGTATTCTTTCACGTGAATACAAAACAAATCCTTTAAAATATGAATACCTATCTTTCCTACCTAAAAACAATTTACTCTAAAACATATTCTGTAGCCACTAATTAATTTATAATCAGTCTAAATTCCATGACAAAGGAGCAAACGCAATTGCGTTGGGATGTCATGTATGTGTCGGAAAAATGGCGAAAGTTGGGGCAAGATCCCTACTACTTAAATGCATTCCATTTAATGTTATTTTTATTGTTGTCTGGTTAGACACACATTTTTTTGATCTGTTGCTATCGAATACAATGTTGTCGTAAAAAGACATATCTAATTTGTAGTCTACGTACGTGTTCAATAGAATTTGAATGTCATTTATGGCCTTCAGACTAATTTGGCTGAGGCCAGAATAGGAGTGGGGTGAGGATGTAGGGAAGTCCAGAAGGGCCTATTTTAGAAGCACCACCCCAGCATTATCTTTGTGCAATTGAGAATAACCTGAATTAATCTCAATTTGAATGACTACCGTGGGGATTGAACCCAGGACCTATCGAATCCCAAGACCGCTCTACTAACTGAGCTACGGCTGCTCGGTGTGAGTTCAATATGTTATATGTTAAATGAATGTCATATCAAATCAATATATGTCATATGTTAAAGAACTATTCTCTTATTTCACACGAAAAACATATTTTTGCAATTAATTTATGTATCATTCATAATCACATAAGGGAGAGAAAGTTGCTCCTTCAAGCTGATGTAAAAGTGATGGCATTTTAACAAATATTTTTTTCGAAGTGGTCTAAATGCTTTCACTCCAGTTCATGCATTTCATTGGTGTTTTAGTCATGAAGTTGATCTTTTTACTTTCATTATTATTGTCTTATAAATTAATTATAATATGTACGCATCTTCCTCCAGGTTCCACGACAAAAGGTTAAACGTAAAAGAGCGAACGACAAAAGAGCGACTCCAGCAAAGCGACTAAAAATAGAGCGACTAACACAAAGATCGCCTTAAAAAATGAGCGACCAACTAAAAGAGCGAATGACAAAAAAAGCGACTACCGAAAGGGCGAATGTTGAAAGAGCGAATGGCAAAAGGAGCGGATGACAAACAGAGCGACTACCGAAAGGGCGAATACCAAAAGAGCGAATTACAAAAGCAGCGAATGGCAAAAAGAGCGAATAACATATTTTGGCGATATGGTGACTGGTTAATCTTAGTAGGTAATCAAAAACTACAATTTTGTTTTCGCAATATGCTTGTGTCCGGTAGTTTGGTAGGGTCACGCCTTGGTTTCTAGGTAGCGCCGCATTAGCTGTCAATATGCAGTTAGTGTTGAAGAAATGCTTGTATTTCAATAAAGCTCATCTTCACAGTAGTTTTCAACCATAACTTTTCATGCACTGTGTAGTGGGCTGGTCGATCACAACACATCTATGACGTTCTTACTCCCAACGGAATTGCAACTACAGTAGGAATCCCCACGAAAGCGATTCTACACAACAATAGGAATCACTCGTTGAGCTCAAGAATGACCTTGGTTCTTTTTATATGAACCAAGAAATTGCAACGGTGTGGGAATTAAGCAGATTCATCACTTCAGTAATTTCTTGTAACCTAAAATATTTATAATTAATAAAAAAATCTACCTATTCAATATATAATCAAGTATATTTCGATCCTCTGATTTGTAATTACATGCCCTTCCCAGCTATTAAAACATGTCATACAAATTATTACAAGTATAGAGTTTTAACTGTTGAAAAGTAATATGTACATAAGTAAACCTCTGTTCTCCTTTATAAGGTCAAAGAGAATGTGTATTGATATTGAAAAGCTTGTATGTCCATATATGTTTCTTAACAATTTTTCTCAGAATTAACTATGGACAAATTTGATGCGCACGCGACATCTCTAATCCCACTCCGCGGCGACCAACATTAGCACACAACTACTCTTGTTTGTTATTTTTTCTTTTAGTCCGCATCTTCTCGATGATTTCTGGAAAGTTTTTAGTATGGCGTTCATTATTTTTAGTGAATAATGTGTTGATCAAAAGAAGAAATAATCTGAGTGTAGTGAAAATGTGCAAGGTTGGCATCATGTACGGCTCGTCATAAAATAAGACGTAGAAAACTAATTTAAATTTTGAACTTGACGATCTTTCGTTTTCAACTAATATTATATTAAATGGATGTACTTTAGCAGGATACATTGTAGATGGGTGAACCTAGATCCTAAAATTAAGAAATAAATTGCCGTCAACTACCAGCATATATATGAAGAATTGTCAGTGCAGCAAACAATTAACAGAAAACTGAGAATTGTTACTTTTCTTTTATGTACGAGGAAATATAATAATGTGGAATTTCACAAAAAAACTAAATGTTACTAAAATGGCTCCCTTTTTCATAAATATGTTATTATTTTTTATTTAATGCCAGTCAACATCTGACAGACCTTGTAGTAAAGCAAACACTTAAGAGACAAATACATAGAAAATATCCTCCCATCTAGCGAGATTTGAGAGAAACAAAACTAAAATTTATAGAAAGGATGTGTTTCTTGTTCAAATCATTTATTTGTATTATTTTCATTAATAGTGTTTCTTATTCAAGAAACTTGTACAATGACCTTACTACTGCTTGCTTATGGCCGTAACTGAGTTTGTAGATAGCTCATTTAACAGTCAGAATCTCATGAGGTCTCGCCCGTGGCCTCCCATATCAGGATTTGCACTGCATATCCCTGGCGGGATTCGAACTCTCGACCTTCGAATCGACCTCACGACTATCCGGTCGCCAAAAATAATACCTTGAATATTGCCAGAGACAATTGGCATTTGAAATGTATAGATAATTTGAATTGTTATGGCCTTTAGGCATCTTTGGCTCGGGTCTGAATAGGGTAGGGGAAATGGCAAACAGTTACTTAAAATCATTTAGGCATTCGCTGGAGAAACTTATAGAAGCCGTAAAAAGCCTCAGTCAGGATGGTCAGCAGCGGGGTATGAACCCACTCACCCATCCATAGTCAATTCGAAGTCTGCGATTATACTACTTCCCCCAAGAGTGATTGGTAGGTGTATTTGGAATTTGTTACACAAACAAATGAAATATGCTGAATCTTTTAATCTACCAAATCTTTATATGTTTAAAGCAAGTAAATATGAACTTGCAAAAATAAAGGTACAGTTTCATTTGTGCGACTGGCGCATACGAAGATCGCATGCAACTGCTGCACGTGCAACTGCATTGACACGTTGAAGGGAAATCAGTGAAGGCGGTTTGGTTTGCGCGTTGGACGCATGATGTCGCTAGCAACTGTTGCAACGACTCCTTCGGAGAGCAGTCAAGCTGCAGCAGTCGCAAACGTTGCATGGTATTATGCGCAGTTTACATTCGTGTTTTCATTGAATCTTGAGTATTTTGTGCCAAATATGAACTTCAGCAGATATGAGGATTGAAAGCTACGTCAAGAATTGGACGAAAATACTATGAAATTGTTGGTAAACTCCGAAGAAAAAGAGAATACATGTAAACCTGTAGTACGTTTGGTCTTCAATAGAGGGCAGGATAGTATACAATCAAACTGAAGTAACACTATTGTTTTAAATTGAATAAAAATTGAGTTCAATTTAAAGTGTTGTTTATATTATTATTATGATTGTTTGCAATTATGTCTAAAATTTTGTTACTGTAAGAAATATTGTTTACAGAAAGATCTTAAACTTTCAGTGCGCGAAAAGTAAATCAGATAAATGTATCAAGCTTCAAGCATAGTAGGGAGAAGCAAGATTCTCTGGTTAAGACTCAAACCTAGCCTATCTGTGGGAATTAGCGTATTAGCGAGGATCTGGTGTTGCATACGCATCAGTGAGAATAATACGTATATGAACACTATAGGACTGACGGCATTTCTCAGTGTCGGAGGGTGCGAGTAGGCCGGTGTTTTTGCAGTCATTGCACAGAGACTGATCATCTTCATATCATTTCCAGCACCCCATCATGCCGAAACCTCCAAAGACAGGGAAACATCAGTTACCAAATATCATCATGCAAACCTCATCCACAGTCACACCAAAATCAACATCACTGGGCGCAATACCAAAAAACAAGCGTAGCACCGATCAGCTGTCAGAAACTAGTTCACGATCACGCACACCACCATCGCGTCATTCAGGCAACGGGAAGTCACCACCAAGTAAAAGATCTCATCAGCTCAGCGCTTCAGATTACGATTCAGATCAAGAACAGCAAATGAACATCACATCTTCAGATCACGATGAACACCAAGCAACTTCAAAAGCTCCTCTTCACTCTTTTCTTCTGACCAAATTTGACACCAAGTTTCAAACGCCAAAACAGCTCTTCCAACGATTAATGAAATATGTTCCAAGAGAAGTCATTCATCAGATCATACCAACACGAAACGGAATCATCATCAAATCTCCTGACAGTGCACTAGCTACCACAATCCGGAACAAGTATAGCTTTGAAATCTTCGGTAAAGATGCTCAACTTACTCCATTATCATCTAGAACCATCCGCATGCAACCACCACCTAGACGAGCTCCACAATTATCTGTAGTAATTAGAGGCGTTGACCCTGACACCACCGATGAAGACGTCGAAACCGAATTACAGGCAGAAGGACACACAATAACAAAATGTCTCAGGATCAAGACACAAGAAGGCACAAACAGTTACATGGTTAGAGTTCTCACTACAGATCAGCAAACTATAGACTCATTATTACAAAGAGGAGCGTACATCTATAAAAGGAGATATAGAGTTGAACCTTCACGCACTCAACCACCGCTGCCCCTCAGGTGTGAACGTTGCCAAACATATAATGAACATTCGACAGCTCAATGCAGAAACCAACCTAAATGTGGATACTGTTCAGAAAACCACAACACTAAAGCCTGTCACAACCTTTCCAATCCACCCAAATGCAGCCAGTGTAATCAACAACATCCAACGTTTTCATATAAGTGCCAAGGTAGACCCAAACCTGATCCAGACAACTCTCGCTTCGTTGCAGCACCCCTCAAAGTTCCAGAGCCTACACCCTCGACATCTGACACCTACATCCACCCACCTCCTACCATAGACCAAGTCATTTCCTTCATCACTCTCACTTTTCAAAACCTTTACCCGTTTCAAAGAGAATCCATTTTACATCAGGTCACAGTAGCTGCCAAAGAAATCTTCAAAGTACAACTACACGCAACATACTCTGGTCCGTACGTTTTCTTCTCAGTCCAGCCCCTCAACCCCGAGTAATTTCTTCATCATTTCACCTTTATCATTCATGCTTCATTTCATTTGTACACTGTAACCATCAATGTTGTATGTAGGGCTCACCTGTCTTTCATTGATACCTAGTGTCGCCCCTAGGTGAGAAGAAATCAATCATTCGTTTAAATGTGCCAACGTGTTGTGACGTTTATTTGCACTTCACTCCCATAACTCATTTCATAATCATATGATCCTGCACTTACAATAATGATTATAAGCAAAAGCTTATAATACCCCTAAACACTTTAAATAATAAAGGATTATTACGAATATTCTTACTTCCCTTAGCCCAACTCAAATTCCATACTCCCACAATTTCCTTTCCCAACCCTGGCCTGCTTTGAGGGCGTAACCCTCACATCAGGCGGTAATCACACTTTGTGGTTAGCACTAAAAAAAGGGAGAAGCACCCCCCATAAAACTCACTTTAAGCTGCCAAACTCAACCTTTCACAGAAACAAACATACCACTGAGAAAAACACTACGTTTCGACAAAGCAGACTGGATCGGTTACAGAGATTATATCAATACCCGCTTGAACCCGAATATCTCACTCACTACTGAAACTGACTTTTATAATCAAATTGACACCATTACCAACACTCTTCATTCTGCATCCGAAAAATTCATCCAACAAACCACCCAACATCCCTACAGACCCAAACTTCCTCCACAATATCTACCAATTATACAACGATCCAGACATCTCTATCGTGACTAAGAGAACCGGAAATCCAGAATCACTTCGATTACATCGACAATTACAGCGAACTGTTCATAATTACCTTGAAGCATATAAACTGCGACAGTGGGTTAAAACATGTAATAATCTTCCAGACACATCTCACCCGACAAAATATTGGAAAAATTCAATGCACTTACCGGTAAATACACCAGAACTTCATACCCCCTCATACAAAACAACCAGGCATTACACACTGATATTCACCCCTTCGCCTCCTTTCAACCCTTTCCTACGTCATCCCGCGCAACGATTAGATCTCTCATCTCCCCATCTACAGGCAAACATTAACCATACTCTCCCGGAACACCCACTTACTGAACCCATCACTCCTGAAGAACTTACCCAAACATTAGCACGTAAACGCCAATCTGCACCAGGCATTGACACCATAACCTATAGAGACCTTAAAGAAGCTCCCTCCTCCCTCATCCAACTCCTTGTAATACTTTACACCTTCATATTGCGTACCGGCATTTTCCCCCTACAGTGGAAGACCTCTAAAACCCTCATGTTTCTTAAACCACAAAAACCTGCTCACTCAATCTCGTCTTATCGACCAATCCAACTTACCTCTGCACTCAGTAAAACTTTAGAAAAAATCCTCGTCCAACGATTACATCTCCATCTAGACCTCCACAATCTCATACCTCTCCACCAAGCCGGCTTCCGTCCCAACTTCTCCATCAATGACCAACTCCTCCGCCTCGTCAATACCATTACAAACCACTTCAATACCTCACAACCATCCTATCTCGTCCTGTTTGATTTAGAAAAAGCTTTTGATAAAGTTTGGCACACAGCACTTATCCACAAACTCCGATCCTTCCAACTACCTATAACCTACATTCGCTTCATATTCAATTTCATTACAAACCGTCTTGCCTACATTTCAATCAATTCCAGCCTATCACATCCCATTTTCCTAAACTGTGGTGTCCCTCAAGGATCCGCTTTATCACCTTTACTATACTTACTCTTTGTTGCCGACATGCCCCCTTTACCTCCCAATATTCACCTATTCCAATACGCTGACGACACAGCATTTCTGGCCTGTAGTAAAACCATCCAAAATATAAACAGAACCATGACAGACGCTATCAACTCCTTTACCTCTTGGTGCAGTAAGTGGGGACTCTCCATTAATTCACATAAAACCCAAGCCATCGTTTTCCTTCCTCCTAAACATCACTCACGTTTTCAACGAAATCCGTCACGTCTCAATTTATCCGTTCAGCAAAACCCAATCCTAGCTTCAAAACAAGTCACATACCTCGGACTCACCCTTGACCAACACTTAACCTGGCGACCTCATCTCAAAACCATCATTAGCAAAGCGTACAATAGACTATACTTACTTAAACGCCTTACAGGAACCACATGGGGGCTAAAACCAGACACAGTGCTAAACACATATAAAGTATTCCTACGCCCGGTTCTCACTTACGGATACAATGCCTGGATTGCCGCTG
>JAGDQP010001936.1:51529-92770 GCA_022664845.1 Lepisma saccharinum
CTCATTCGTCTTATTTGTGCCAAAGTGTTGTCTCGTCTAGTGCACCTCATGCCCATTTAATCATTCAGCATTATACAAACTGCCTCTTTTTTTATCCTTTAAGCATGATTATGAGAAAACTCATAATGACCTTGTTGAAAAGAATAAATAAAGATTAAAAGATCCAAAATAAAATCTCTTTGCCCACCCACCTCTCTCCCATGATCCACATTTCTTTAGCCATCCCTTCCCAAATAGAGGGTTTAGCTCTCTGGGGGTGCTAGCCTGGCTGCCAAAAAAAAAAAAAAAAGAGTCGCGCGCGCGTAAGTGTATAAACGAAACTACCCCACTGACAGCTTCCATTGCTCGCGTTCGCTGAATGCAATCTTCGTATGCGCCAATCGCACAAACGAAACTGCACCTTAAATAATACAGAAAACGATATCCTACAATAGGTAAGAGTGTGAAAGTGACGGGAATTGACCTCCCATCTAGTGGGAATCTTTAAAAAGCATTTGCGGTAACAAATTTATGCAGAAAACCATGTTTCTAAATTATTTTTAACTTTGTTATAAATAAATTATAATAGTTTATGAATTTCTATTCTTCCGCACTGTTGGTTATATTAATACTCTTTATTTACAGGAATGAGCAAATAGTGATGAAGTTCGGTTATCTTTATAACATGCTGAGGCACGTTACACGTCAGCAATATAAGACAAAAACATTAATATTTTACAAAAAACTGACTTTGTTAATTAAAATATTCTGAATCAAAAGAAACGTTACTTAAATTTATGTAGAGCCAAACTGAGAAATAAAGTTATTGTGTTTGTAGAAAGCGGTATAACAAATGTAGAGTAACAGTATAACAAATATTCAAAGTTAACGTAACACAAGAGACATCTCTGGAACGCTTTATAAATCGCTAAAACTTGACTACTAATTCAACCTGTGTCCACATTATTAAGTCTAAAATATTCTGTCTTGCATGAACTATTCAATTATATAATGCAATTGGATTTGCAGCATCAAGAAAAATTATTCTGTGTTCTATCATATAGTGAAACGGGTCGCTGCAAAATCGTTGACGCCATAGAAATTCTCCCAGATAATTTGTGCCAAAACGTCCTTTGTTTTTCTGTCACACAGATTCCACAGGATTTGTGGTTCCACCAGTTAGAGAGTCAACAAAATTTATCGAATGATTTCCTAGAAGCTGTTGCTATCCTTAGTTCGTTAGAGTGTTATATGTTCCCACATGTCGGACATTATAGTAGTTCCAGGTAGAATTATAGGGCCTACTGCTGAATGATTGTAAGCAAGATTCCAGCATGACGATGGGCAACCGGAACTATGCAACTTTCTTTTTTCAATAGCCAAGTTTCGACGCGCGAAGCAGATTTCGTTGATTTCAACAAATCCTGGTCAACCAATCACAACAGGATTCACAACAAAATACATGTGACAAACAGGGGTGTATTCGTACCGGAAGGCGCCGTAACGCCATTCCGATTGCGTCCCTGGTGACGAATACATCTACAGAAACATTTCCACTCTACCACAGTTTATTCACTTCATAATTGTTGCCCCCACATTAGAATATTCTGTTTGTCCATTTCGAAGCATGTTATATACAGAATTTTTAGAATAGTGAGCATTTCCAAAAGACTGCCAGAGAGAAACAATGCTTCTCGAATTTATTTTCATTTATGGCAAAGCTGTCGATTAGTATAACGTCACATTTGCCAGTCTATGTCCTTTTCATTTTCTAAGTTAATTTGATTAACACCTGCAACACAATTTCCTTCTCGACAGTGGCGAACAGCTTTCAACATTTCTTGCTAAAAGACAGTCAATACCACGGCGATTTTCACTAGTACTATATATTTTCCAACCTAAATTGTCTAAGATTTGGAAATCCACCTTTTGACATAATAATTAATTTTCAGTATTTCAACCATAGGAAGCACTTGTTTTTGAACACACTTCCAACACCAGCATTTATGCTCGTTCTAGGAATTTGTATAAGAGAACTAACATTGATAACTATAGCCTATTTTAAATAAATAAATAAAGTTAGAAGTATAAACGTTACGATTTAGTAAACTGAATGAGGTGGGTGGAATATTTATAACGTACAATATTTCAGTAGAAAATTGTGTGCACATTTTCACTTTAGAAACAAAATTCACTTTCCTGAGCAGCCCATCCAACGACAAACGAGATAATAATTTAGTTTATTATTATTATAAATAATGGAAAGGTATCTGTATATAAATTTAATGCAGGAAATAATATTTACTAAGAAACAAATTTACTGTTGATTAGTTTGGAGTTGTAAAACCATATATCCGTGTTCATCTAATATTTTTAAACCATTTAACCAGATTACAGTTCTCATCATTGTATTTGCACTGTCAACAAGTAGATTGAATTTTAACAGGAGGAGCTGGAGTACAAACTTGAACCGTAGTTTCAAGTCTGTACCGCTAAGCTGCATAAGTGACCGTTATGTTCCCCCATACACACAGTGTACTAGATAAACATTATCTTAGTCTTATATATAAAATTGAAAGTAACGCTGTGTGTGGGCGAAGAATGTTAAAACGCTATAGGTGTTGTGTCGCTGTAGGTTTTCATGTGGGTAAGACACCCCCTAGAATTCCTAAGGGTGGAGGTTGTTAGGGGAGTAAAATGTAAAAATACTAAAAAAACGACCAATATTAGTGTCGCATGCACAGTTTTCGAGGTCGCTGATATGAACAGTGACACCTCCGATGCCATTGAAGTCCACGCTCAGCCTCATCTTAGCGTTCCTTGAAGTGGGGGAAGGAGGTGACTTTAAAAATAAATAATCGAAAACGGTCATTCACTCTTTCGGCATTAACCCTTTCGGTAGTCGCTCTTTTTGTCATTCGCTCCTTTTGCCATTCGCTCTTTTTGTTATTCGTTCTTTTCACCATTCATCCTTTTTGTTATTCGCTCTTTTTGCCATTCGCTCTTCTCACGATTCACCCTTTTTGCCATTCGTTCTTTTTCTCATTCACTCTCTTCGCCATTCGCCCTTTTTGTCATTCGCTATTTTGGCCATTCGCTTATTTTGCCATTCGCTCTTTTTGCCATTGGATCTTTTTGTGATTAGCTATTTTTTTGTAATTCACTCTTTTGGCATTCGCCCTTCCGGTAGTCGCTCTCTTTGTCATTCGCTCGTTTAGTTGGTCGCTCATTTTGTAAGCCGGTCTTTGTGTTAGTCGTCGCTCTTTTGTCGTTCGCTCTTTTTACATTCGACCTTGTGTCATGCTTCCTTCCTCCAAAATGACTGTGCATCGTGCACTGATGTGTAGAGTAAGATGTACATTTTCATACGTCAGATTAAAGACCCATATATTCCTTCGAATGCACTAAGCGTCAGTAAGAGCACGAAGGTTCAATATTTGTGCAAAATATGCTGTTATGTTCCTTTTAATTAGCCTACTTCACAATGGCTCCTGGGCTAAAATGTATGGTAACTTATCGCAATCCACTATAATGAATTCTGAGCACTTTTAGCGGAGCAAGGAAAGAGACCTTTCAAAGTCCATAATTTTGGCTGTAATTCACTACTTTTTAGCGATAATCAGTTTACAAAGTTTTCACAATTTTACTTTCTTGCTCTCGTGAAAACTTACAAAATTGACTACTCTTCTTTTTGTAAAATGAAATTCAATTATATACATGTGGCTTAAGTCATATCGAATATCTCGACAACATCTTGCGTCTTGTAATAACTTACAAATAATGTACCCAACCACGAGCGTTAGGATTTCGTTCCATTTTCACACGCAGTGCAGACTAACATCCTAAGCTTTACCCTCCAGGTATACATATTTTCGGAGCAATAGTCGTTCAAAGACAGTAGAGCATCGTTATAAACTACTTCATATCTTCAGAAATTATAACGCACGTCGTGTCAGTTTAGGATATCGCAATCGAAGACATGCACAATACATCAAGTTTGTGGAAGGCGTATGATTGGAGAATTTCACTTAATGGTGAGTTCAAAAATTGGCCTATGAAAAAATAGTAATTCATTAATAAGGGAATTAGTACTTAGGGATACTCGTGTACGCAGCACCACCTTAATCATAAACTTTACTTGAATAGATGAATTGGGCATAACTTGTGATTGGCTAAGCCGACATTTTCTTGTAATTTTTACTAGAAATATCATGTCATTTGAGACGATGCCGACATAAATTTGTACACCTTTATCTCAAAAGTATACATGTTTATAAGATTTGCAAAGGATTTTTTTTTCACGCTTTGAGGTCTAATACATTATAGGTATAATACGCTACTATTGCAAAAGTCAGTATTTTGTGCGTTTGGTGGAATATATTTGAGTAAAACACGTAAAGGCACGTACATACATAGATAAATGCTGGGTGTTAAAAAGTCTGGAACCAGAACTATATTACAACGTAGGGAACCTTAAAAACAAGGCTATAAATCATTTGAGAAACTATCGAAATATATTTATTTTGGACGCCAGAGGTATACACATTCATGATGGCCTCCTAACAAATGATATGACGTCTCCAGAAAAAATAACACAAACCATGTCGGTTGAAGAAATCACGAATTGTACCTAATAAATCTATTTAAACAAAGTTTAAGATTGAAGGGGTATGGTATAGGCGGGCTCCCCTACGTAAGAATTTTAAACAAATAATTACTGTGTTTTCAAAGGGCAAGTATTGAGTTCTTTTTTATGTGGTAGGTGGGACCTCGTTGGTTCAATAGTTATAACGGTCTCGTCTGGTGCTTGGGGTAGTTAGTTCGATCCTTGCTCGTGCCATGCAGACTTTGTGATGGACGAACACCGTGTGCATGGGATTTCACGGACTTCTTCCGTTTCCTTCCAGCTTCTTCATTCCAACAATTACCTCATCATCATCATCCATCAGGTCTAAGCCAAAGTTGCCTAAAGGTCTTAAAAATGAAATTGAAATTAATCGGCAGATCATCAAACATAAGCGTTGCTTAAATTGATGTATTGGTTACATCCTTGATTGTGATTTTCTAAACTAAGACGCTCATCATTTCTGGAGGAATGAATTTGTCTATAAGAATGCCACTCTAACTGTCCACGTCTCTTGATCACCTGAAGAGTAATGCATAGGATGATAGTTTACACTTCTTCTGAAACTTTAAACGAAATCGGAGGGCTCGTGGTTGAGTATTTACGTTGTTAGCAGCCTACAAAAAATACCTTACTCTGAATGCGTAAAAACCGACTCTGCAGAATGGCCTTTTATTCTGTAGCCAGAGCTTACTACGTAGGATAGTGTGCTTTGTCGCATTGAAAATGACAGGTATCTATTTGTTAGGTTCATTTTTTTTGTCAACTTCAAAATTAGGTAGACAGACTTTTGTTTCCGGAACAGTACACCTATGACTCATCGTATTTTCTTACTCCAACGCTAATTTCCTTCTGCAGTCGTGAAGGAAGTAGAAGATTGAATTTTTAGAGATACAATATCTGAAAACTCCAAAATGTCTGAAAGCATCATGATCATTTAGACATGAATCATCTGTCTGAAAATTTGGTCCGGTATTCCTTTCGGAAATGGCAATTCACAATTCTGTACAAAATGTGAACACATTTGTTAGTTCATGTCTGAGAATAGACTAACAGTATTCTCAATATATTACCAAATGTACGAAGAGCGTGCCCTAAGTTCTCGTTCTAAGAAATGGGAGGTCATAATCATGATTAGTGATCCTCTAACTAGGTCAGATCATTCAGGTTGAGTAAATTTCCTTGCTACCACCTTCCCGATTTTGCGCTATCTTTCTCGCTTTAGTATCGAACTTCCTCCTTAATGCTCGTAAAAGTTGTAGATTTTTCTTTCTTCCTGTTAGAAACGCTTACCTAGTAGCTTATTACTTCTCCTTTGAACATAATCGCTGATAAAATACATCAGCTTCTATACTAATGAGATACGCACTACAAGTCACGCAGTTTGGTTAGTGAAGGAGATGCTGTTTAAAATAAGCTGCTTAAACTTATTCCATATATTTCCAATCGCTCTAAAATCACGAAAGCAAGTATTTTATATGAAGTAATATGAACTCACGGAGAAGAAACTAAATTACACGTATTCACCACCAATCAACTAAATATACACGATAAGCTGTTGTGTGATGGTCAAGAAATATTTTATTTAAGATTTGCTGAATAGTTAATTATAATATACGGAATCACGATAGTTACATTACGATTGACAGTATAAAATATATCGATTGTTAAAACTTTAAAAGTTACATAGTAGGATGAAAACGGGAAATATAGAATACACATAGAAAACCAGTACACGTTTCTACACGGTATAAATGACTATATATTATGGAATTTTTGTGCAAATCATATAAAATAATTCTTGGTCAACAAGTTTGTCTACAAATATGGAATTTTACTGGTCCTTTACAAATGCCAACTTTGCTGAAAATCTTTAGTACCAGATTTAATTGACGCTGATCTCTTCAGCAAATGGAAGAAGTGCAAATATGGCATTGCTGAAAAACCAGCTTGGTTAATAAATTTCCCTTTATCATGCAGTTAGTGTATGTGATAAAGAATTCATGTCGAAAATTATATCTTTAATCATGAATACTAAATTAGAACAATCACAAGAAATATACTGTAGTTTTAAAATTGCGGAACAGGGCGATAAATTCTTCACACACAGTCGATGTCGGTTATTACGTGTTTGCCCTGAGTGCCTCTAACATTGATTGTCTCCATAGTTAAATTTTGTTTACTCTATTAAAAATGTCTTATTCTACTTGATAAGTTATATTATGTTTGTAGGGCTAGCTCAGATTCAAATAATTTCTTACATGTATATTTGACGAAGTTACGAAGAACTGGCTTGCAACCTGCCCAGCACTTTCAGTCTTCGTTTCTTCAGATTCTGACAGACGTTCCGAAAAGAAAACTTCATTTTATTGGATCCGCGATCGACGTTATGTGCATCATCTGTATTACTATATAATTTACTTGGATACTCTAACTACATAATTGGTTTCATCTCATTAATTTCAAAGATACTAACGCTCTCTACTGGCATCGCAACGATTATATTTGGGCTTGGCATCGCAAAAAAATGAAATGTAGTGCACATTTTTGTGCAAAAGAGGCGGAAGTTATTTGCGTGCCCACTGTGAAACTGTTGCAAACCTCCGGTTATTCTGTAACTAAATAGTTTCTTATTAACGCATAAAGGGAATAATACATTCATCATAGCAGAAAACTAATAGAATAATTATTTAATTCTTTCATCAATGCATGCAGTAAATGGATTTCAATATGCTTTATGACTCATGAAACTTTTAAAATATGAGTAAACGTTAATCATATGTTTTGTTCTTTTTTTGTTTAAATGCGAATCTCAAATAGAACATAAGACATTCTTTGTTCTTACTCTTACAAGAGAGTTACATTGTCCTGGTAGAGCTCTTCACTTGGTTTCAATTAAAGCATAATTGGATTAAAAGAAGGCATTGCGCCTGATTTATTAGGCCTCAACACCAACTGCTTTGAACTCTATACAACCGCTTTGTCCATCTGTCGACTACTTTCAACTTGGGAGCTGCTAGGTCTAGGAATGTGGTTGAGGTGACATTGCAGAGATCACTGAGAAATGAGTTCAAACCCGTATAGATCGTACACATTGCAATTTATAACTAAGAAAATACTTACGGTGATTGAAGTGTTGTTGGAAAGGTCTCAGTTATACGAGTTCAAACCCATTCCACCCATTCAGATCGCAAGAGCGTTTCCCGAGTCCCTGGGAACTTTCCACCCAGGCACTACTAGAGCTATGATGGTGTTTGGGATGCCATTGGAAAGGTCTCTTGGAGACTAGGTAAAACTCGTATAGATAATTAATATCAGAAGGACAGGACTCAAGATATGGGGGCAATTTTTAACTTAGGATCTACTAGGCTTAGAAAGGTGGTTGAGATGTCGCTGGATGGGTGAATTGACCAAAGAAACATTGAGCATCAAGTTAAGATGCTCGCTACTGAAACATGACGGTAACTTGCATGCACAGTAACACGACTGGTCTCCATTTTACTTATTATTGTTATTACTGTTGGTTATAGAGGTAGTAGTAGTATCATAGTTGTAGTTCTCGTCATCGTCGTATTGGTGGTGGTGCTCATAGTAGTAGTACTAGTAGTAGTAATAGTAAGGGAAGGAGGAGGCGGGCTATAGCTGCACTGGTAAATGAACTATTCTGAAAAATAAAAAAAAAGTAGTTATGAAAATCTGTTTTTCAGCCCGAATACAAAATACGATTTTTTTTAAATGATGAAGAGAAAAATCAACCAAAATGCCATTCAGCAAAAGCTGCCAATACGTGTTGTTCCTCAATGAACTTCATAACCTGGAATACAAAACAGACGAAATTTGGAGCAGTGCCAAAGAGTGAAAGAAGGAAAGAAAGCCAATGTTAAGCTCGCTTCCTCTTTGATGATCATGACTCTCGGAAGAGCTTAAAAAAAATATTCAAATGAATCTGAACAATGACATGGTAATTACGCATTGAGAGCCAGTATATCAAATAGAACGTTTGCGGTAGACAAGCTGTCATTTTTGTTGTACTGTATGGTATTGAGTTGGAAGAAGTTAATATATATTTATGTGGGCTCAAATACCCTTATATGTGTTAAGCTTAGATGATGTATGAAAGTGCATTAGAAAATACTAGTACTCATAGACTGTACCCTTAGAATTTACTAATAACACCTTGTAAAAGGAAGAAAATCGTATTTATTACCATTCTTACACGTGGAATCTATACTGCACCTTAATACGATAGATGTAATTATTGGCGCAGTTTTATTACTAAAAATAATACTACACTTCCTGTACTGTTAATATGAGTTAGGTTGTGATATTAACAGTAATATTTTTTTTTAGCACAAAATGTTCTCACAACATAGTAAATTTATTTATTTCGTAATTCTGTATATTAAACCACTTCTACCACATCCAGCCGTGTTTTAAACAGAGAACCGCATTTTGTAAGCTGCGGTTACAAAAGGAGGTGCTAATTTTATAAAAGCTCTAGTCTTATAAAAGGAGGTGCTAATTTTTACATCGTCGATGGTTGCGAAACGATCTTACCAGCAATATTTAGAAAAAAACGAGAATTATTTACTATTGGAGGTGATATAAACGATGTGGTATTAAATAAGCTACGAAATTTTCAAAAGGGCACACACTAAGGGCATAATCGCAATTTATGATTTTCACAAACTAAAAAATGAGGTTTAACGATTAAGTAGCGAATATTTACGAATTAATTTATAAAGTTTTACTATTATTCACACGGATTACTTTCAAGACACAAAACATTGAAATATGACAGAAATTAATTACTACATGAATTTTTGAGCCATGTAGTAGGGGTGTTCGGTATTGAGATTATCATACCGACTTTCGGTATGTTTTGGATACCGACAAATATCGATATTCCGAAATACCGAACGATACCGAAATACCGATACACAGAAAAACCGAAAATACCGACATACCGAAAATATTGATAATACCGATATACCGAAAATACCGATATACCGAATGATATCAATATACCAAAATACCAAACAATATCAAAATATCCAAAAACAATGGTATTGAGCAATATGGAAGTAGGAAAGGAAAGGGGGGCACCTTTGAACACGTTGTTTGGCATATTTAATTTTGGTTCCTCACACTCAGAGAATTTGTTCAGAGAGATAAATAACGTATGTAAAACTTTTTGGCAAACTTTATTTTTTTTATATATGCGCCAGTGTAGTAACTTTAGACTTCGCCCTTTCACGATTCGCCTTTAGCTGTTAAAATCCACACCCATGCCCCTGCCGGGACTCGAACTTGGGACCTTCGAGCCGATCGTCTACCGCCGCGACCGCTCTCTATCTCTGAGATGAATTTTTCCTTTGGTACCCACAAATTACATCAAGTACCATATGTACTTCGTCAAGTAAAGTACACAAATGTTGAAAATAAATGACAGCTGTGTGGCATGATGTTAGCAATTTATAAATGTTGGACAAAAAAATCGTTTTATAAATTAAAAGTTATCTCAACTGTTCTAAGGTGCCCCCTTAGGTTCAAATGGGTCCCATCCCCCTACTCATGGATGTATGGGATTTATGTATTTAGGGGTTTGGCTTAGACCCCACACCGAAATTCAGGTTAATATGCAAAAAATAGTATAATTTTAGGCGTAATTATATATATCTAGAGTTTTAATTCCTTTCTAACAAGAACCTTGGGTTAGGTAAATATCGACATTAATACAGAAAGATTGACAACTATCCGGTCAGCAGCAAATGGGTGCAAATGTCAGTATTTTAACCTTGCCACTGTAATAGTATTGTGTATACTTTGTATAATAATAATAATATCGTGAAGAACGGCAGTTCTTCGAGTGACGCTGGCAAAGGACACTGTTAGCGGCACTCAGATAGTATACAGTTAGTTTCGGATCTACCGAAGTATAAGTCCAATTTTGATGCTTGAACTTACATTTGAAAGCCCGTTCCAATACTAAGACACAGGAAAAAAATTGGGTCGGTAGGATCACCTTGGGACCCCCTAGGGCGCTTGGAAAAAAAAATAATCAAAATTTCAAATTTTTTAGGATAACACTGACCCCAGACCATATAGGCTTACTGGATCTTATTCTACGTTTCAATACGTTTCAAACGGTGTATCATATGTTAAAATCGGTGGAGCGGTTCAAAAGTTACGATTTTTTTTAACCGAATCACAAAATTTTCACAAGTGATAGAAAGGTATGTAAGTCATTCTGTGTGTCTTTTTGTTTTAGCCCCAAATGGGTGGTACCGGGGGTTTCCATAATGGGGGTAAATCCAAGCTTAGATTTTTTATAGGAGTTACGGTTTTCGAGATATAGAGCAAAATCGATCTTGTATGCTTCCGCCATAGTGACACATGCCACTTTTTAAATACGAGCCCGTACGGAGAACACTCTCCGCCGCTGCTCCACTCATCTGGGCTGACTTAAAGGAGAAAAATGTAAAGATACATGACCGTACCTGATTTTATCTAACCTCCACGTTCCGATGGTCAGTAATTTAAAAAAATGTACGAATAATGCAAGAAAAAAGTATGAATCATAAAAATAAATTTTGAAAATTTACATGACCGAACCTAACCTCCAGTTTGCCATGGTCACTAACTTAAGATAATGTGCGTACAATGCAGGAAACAATTATTAATAATGAATATAAACATATATAAACACATAAAGACTGTTGTATTTACAGTACACGTGTCTCCTACACGTTATAGCGCGTGTGCAGGAGAGAGGAGCAGCGGCATAGATGGCTCGTGTTACAGTCATTTTCTTATAGGCAGCCTTACAAATAAGTCATATCAGTACAATTCCCCGTTTGGGGTAAAAAGAAGAGTGACGCAAGAATTCTACTCACAAAAGAAGTGATATCTATTTTGCGTGTGACTTTCTTTGTGTCACTATGGCCGAAGGATACTGTCTCTTAATTTTATTAGAAAGGCAATACTTTCGCTATAGTGACACAAAGAAATTCACTTGCAAAATATATATCACTTCTTTGTGAGTAGAATTCTTGCTTCACTCTTCTTTTTACCCCAAACGGGTTTTTGTACTGATAGTGTATACACAAGATAAGCAATGAAATATTGGCGATTTCAAATAAGAAGAAGAAAAATAAGATTGACATGAAAAAGAAACAGTTGATTATTCATATTACAGAATACTATACTGATAATAAACATTAACGCACAGACTCATTTCGAAATCAAGAAAGAGCACGCATCTTGATAAATTATTGTGCTGTAATCAGGAATTTTGAATTTAATTTTTAAGGCCTTTAGGCAACGCAGGCTCAAACCAGATTGATGATAATGGTAAGATTGGTGGAATGAAGAAAGTGGGAGGAAACGGAGGAACCCCAAGAAAACCCACGCACACAGTGTTTGTCCACCACAAAGGTCACATGGTATGAAGAGAGTTTGAACCTACGAACCCGAGCACCAGAGGTGAGCGCTCTAACAATTGAGCTACCGTGGTCCTCTATAATCAGGTACTGTTTGGGCCTTTCCTAATAATGAAAACACAGTTCCTGTAGCTTTGCCGACTTCACATTGAGTCAATTAAGAAAGCCAATAACGCAACGGCAGTTTTGATGATGGAATAAAATCCAGCAGGAAAATGCATTTTAGAAACATTTTGATGTAATTCGAAAACTGCTGAGTAGGGATAACCAGATCCAGATCCGAAAATCGGAACTCTGGGATTACGGGTATTCGGTCCAATGGATTCGTCCGACTTGGGTCGCAGATTCAAAGACTAGAATTCCGATTTCGTTATTATGATGCATCTGAAACTGCGATGGTAAATTATGAAAGGCTCTGGCTAAAGAAAGAAAGAAAGAAATGAGAGAGAGAGAGAGAATTGAGTTTTTGAATGTTATTTATGACATTTAGGCATCTAAGGCTCAGGCCAGGATAGGGGAGAGGAAAGGATTCAAGAAGGTTTCGACTAGGGCCTATGTTCAAGGTGCCACCCCGGCATTTGCCTTGTGTGAAACCTCAGTCATGATGGTCGGACGCTGGAATCGAACTCACAATCTCCCGAACCCTACACCAACGCTCTACTACTGAGCTACGGCGGCTCGGTGAGAGAGAGAGACAGCTTTGTCTCTCTCTTTCCCTTTCCTTCTTCTTCTCTTCCGGAGAGGGAGAGAGACTGAGAGAGAGAGAGAGAGAGAGAGAGAGAAAGGGAGAGAGAGGTCGGGATAAGGTAGGGAGAGCATGGGGAAGGTATTGGCCAGGGATTCCATAATTTACCATAAATAAAGACAATTTAATTCAGTGTATCTGAAACTCGAAAAATATATTTTATTGAAATAGTTATGTAGTTGATTGTTATTCTTTTTGAAGTTAGTTGATAGGAACATTTCTAACGACTTTTTTTTCTAAAATACATACTTTATTTCTCAAAAGCAAGTTACTTAATCTGGAAAAGGAGTTTCGTATTTTTATCTTGCTGCATGATTAAAAGGGAAGATAGAAGGACATGTTTTTGTTCTTTCCTTTTAAGAGTGCAATGTTTATTACATAGTGACTGATAACCATGTCACAGAACAAAGGGTAGTCACGGTTGGCGATGGGGAGAGCGGGCTTTGAAGCGACAAATAGGTGCTGTCGATTATTTCTTTTCCTTTTGTCGCTCCAATATATTTATTAGTAACAGACTATTATAGGACTTGTTTTAATTGCGCTACTCTTTCAATCCATGTATAACTCAGCAATTTTTCTCTCCTTCTTCTGTTTTCCCTCTCTCTCCTCACAATACTCCAAAATGAAGAGTAAATGAAATCAAAATAAGACTTATCGTTTGCTAGCCGAAACAAATCCCCCAAAATACGTACGGCAGGGTGCCCACAAGCAGAAAAAATCAGGTAAAGTTAGGAAATGTCAGGAATTTCAAGATTTATCAGAAGTTCGGAAAATTATTAAATATGAGGTCAAAAGTCAAGAAAAAATAGGAAATTGTGTGAGCAAATTTACCCTCAGGGGCTCATGTTCGTGTGAAGATACCAGAACATCCTTTTCACAAAGCTTCGGAACATATCTCCAAGACAAGCAGGGAATTACCAGGTTCGATGATTTCTATGCTTCCCTTCTTTTAAACAACAACAACAAGAACAAAGAAAACAAATCATCACTTTGGAAAGTGGTAAAGTTGAGTTTGATATTTTCCCACGGAAATGCTACAGTTGAGGGTGGTTTCTCTATCAACAACTCTGCTCTTATTGAAATCTATTGTAAACATACAATAATAGCACTGAGGAGAGTGCATGATGCTGTTATCAATTGCAAAGGAATCCATAGCATTGTCATCATAAGAAAAATGCTCGTATATGCAAGATCTGCTCAGAGGTGATATGAAGATTCTCTGGAAACACAGCTTAATGCTAAGAAAATAGAAGAGAATAATTCTGTAAAAAAGAAAGATTATGAATGAAATAAAGAAACTGGAAGATGAGCAAAAGAAGTTGAGAGAAAAATCTAGAACGGAGGAAGACGAACTTTCCCAGAAAATCAAACTTTCGCGGAAGTCGCAAAATTAACATCTGTTGATATTGTTGAAACTTCTGTTTTCGTTCTGATGATATTGTTTAATTATTGTACTAGTCTAATAATATTCATTGCTTATATTCATAGAAAATATTTATATGTGTGTTGTAGTTAGTATTTTCTTTGGCTTGATTTACATAACATGTTCATGACGGAGAAAATGTAAATTTTGGTTATTTTACTCAGTACTTTTACAAAATATTTTAGTAAAAACTTGGTTAATGTAATTGTATTGTAGAAGAAGTAATAAAATCATAAAATTTGCTACTCCGGTGAGAGATGGGCAGCTATGGGGCTGGTGCAGGCTGCATGTAAAAGAAAACAAAATATTTTGCAAAAGTTAAAATTGGATAGTCTGAGAGTCAGGAATGTTTTAAAAATCTAGTCAGGAAATGTATTGAAATTTAAGTTTACAAATTTTGTGGGCACCCTGTACGAATTAGGAAAGGCTATGATGATGTGTCAATGCCCCAGATATCCAATTTTCCGAAACTCAGATCCGGATTGTGATTACACGTCAAGATTTGGAGCGGGCCTATGCTTGGACCCCGGTCTGGCCCGATTTAGGTCTCCTCACCCGGAGAACATAGCAGAGTATTTGATCATTTCCTTGCGTTTCAGGGGATACCGAGATCGCAGGTGTTACTCCCACCTCCCAGAACACGAAAGTTACGAAACTTGAGCTCATTATTCTCAGATCGGGTTAATCGGGTCATGTTTTAAACCGGATCACGTATGTCCTGGTCAGGGCGGGTCAGCAAAACTTACCTGATTTCAGCTCTGCAGTGCTACTTCCTCTATATAAGTTATTAGTATTATATTCTGCAGCATTTCAGAGGAATTCAGTACTTCAATATTCCGATATTGTTAACTATATTGATACTACTCGGTATTCCCTCAGGATGCTAGGAGACGGGTAAGCCCGGCATCGGCACTTGGTCGGCGAAGCTCAGATTGAAAAATCCCGAACAGAAGCCGAGTTCGGCGAGCGAATTTTGGGCGGGGTTACGCCTCTATGCCGAGACCGACGGCGACTCGGAAAATGACCCGAGGACCAATCGCCACTTGTGGATCGCGCCAACCAGGCACATATCCAGAATTTGGTTTTGGGAGGGGCCCAAGGGCTTCTGGGGGGTCTATGAGTCTGGGTATAGCATGTAGTATGTATAATTACGCCTGAAGTTATACTATTTTCCCATGAAATTGTTAGTTTAGGGGTCCGGAATTCCCGGACCCACCCCCTAAATACGTCCCTGGCGCCGACTATTCCGCGACTGCTAGTTGATCGGGCCGCCGTAGGGGTCGGCATTTTTCTTGCTGGGTCGGTATATCGATATTTCGGTATTACCGGTATTTCTATATTTTGGCATTTCAGTACATCGGTATTTCGGTATATTAGTATTTCGGTATATCGGAATTTTCAATATTCGGTATGGGCGATACCGAAGTTTCGGTATTCCAAAATACCGATTTCTGTATATAGATATTTTTGAGAGCCCTACCATGTAGTATATTTATACATACCTAACTTTCATATTACGTAAACGAATTCGAGTAATTACTTCATAGCCAGTTTGTACATTAAATGCAAACGTTACGCCGAATATAAACATAAGAAAATAAATGTATGAAAACTCGGTGGTTCTACATGTAATACTGGAACCACTGTAAGCCCTCGTTCCTTTGATATACCGTACAAGATTTATGAAATACGTGATCTTTTATGTTAATGAGTGAATGCATTACTAAATGAATGAAATACTGGCTTAATAAATTAATTTGTTATTAATAGAAATAATGTTTAGTTAAGTGATATTAAAAATGCATATATTACATACATTTCAGGAACAGTACATTAAAAGAGATACATTGAAATGAGCCCATGATTATTGTGTACCGTAAAGAATCAAATCCGAAATATTATTTATATTCTGGCAAATATATTTTCAATAATAAGCGTTATTTAATGGAATCGTATACCGACGAATGGATAACAGTTTAACTGAATTATATTTCAATCTTAACAATAGATATCATTTTGAAATGTTCGCTCAAACTCTGAAAACAATGGCCACTTCCATACTAGTGTTAAATCTTATTTTATTATTCTATTATCTCTTATTCCCGCATTCAAATGATCGCATTTCTTGGCTTCCTTTTACAAATTGAAGGTTAGTCCATTCTTCGTTCAACCATTTTATTCCGCAATAATACGTAAGGTGAATACGTAACTCGTTTTGGTCCATATGACCCTTGTATACTATAGCTGGTCTTAGACAATCTAGACCACATATACGGGGCATTTACGTGATACAGCAACAAACTAGAAGGGATGATCGTATATTATAATAAGAATACAAACAGTACTTAACGAGGTACATATTGGGCTGCGTTTCGGAACCAGAGTCTACCGAAAGAATCGGAAGATGAACTTCAAAGCTTCACAACTCCAATACCGTTAACAGTACAGCTGATAAGCGCCATAATTCATATAGCACATTCCAAATTTAAACCGTTCAAAATTCATTTTCGCTGGGAAAAAACTTACATTTCTTGGACATTTAACAAACATTCCGTAAGATATTTCCAGGAGAAAATTCTTTTAAATTATGCAAAATGAGAACAGTTAGAATAATGTTGTAGATTACTGTAGAATAAGCTATTTTCCAATGGATGGAGCGATCTGTTTCTTTCGAAACCCCTTCCTACTTTCGATTTCTCTTGGAGATAATACAAAGAAGCCCTAAAATTCAAAACAAGTTATTTCCTTACAATTTGTTTTTCAGAAATGAGAAAAATGTCTCACACAATATATTTACAGTTAATTCCACAAGGATTCTTTTTCCATCCAATCCCATATGTACTAACAGGGCTTGGGAGTAACTAGTGTCCTTCAGTATTAAATTATACGACTTTAAAAATGGATATAACTTGATTTGCACCAAATGCTGGACAGTATGTTGCTTGCTTTTCACTTAATCATTATGGAATTATAAATACTATAAATTTAATAGTTATGTGTTCCAGATCAACACAATTACCGTCTTAGTGACGTACAAACATGGTTTCAGTAGTTTGAGATTATTGTAGGTCCCTGTAAAAGACAAATATTCGATCTTATCTGACCTTCAGTTGATTCATTTTAAAAAGAATACATATAGACCTATCTCTTACTTAGAGTTTTTACATGGTCCTCCAAGAATTTGTTGCTGCAGGAGCAGAAACAATTAACACACACTTTTTTGGGGGAGCGAAATAGAACAGCCTCTCTCACACAAGTGAAAAGGCTTCAATGAAACTTTTATTAACATCCCGTTGCACAGTTTGTTTTTCATACAATTAGTCCTTTTTGCAGTTTGAATGACTTTCAGTCTGCATTTATGTATAAATCTGCATTTCAGGTTATTATTTTGTTTGTACGTAGAGTAGAGCCAGATTAAGGGGGGATAAAAGTTCTACAGCCTGCGGCCCCACTGCTTCAGGTGCCCCGCCTAAATAAATCAGTTACCATTACAACCTCAAGGGATATGTAACATTGTTCTAACCGAGTCAATAGCCCGGGGTCTACAAATAGCGTAATCCAGTTCTGCTGTAAAATACATTAACACAGTCAAAATGTTACCTCAAAAAAGTAATGTAGTTTTGTTCTGGGTGAAAAATAGTTTCCAAAGAACAAATGGCTTGTACATTATCCCCAAATATCAACGAAATACGTCCTTTGTGCATTGTTCTCACAGATCACAATACCTTACTTTTTTTCTTTTTCAGATATATTTCATTGCTCTGTTTGTTCCTGGAAACCTAATTTCATTCTGCAACTGTCACCATGTCAACTGTATTTTCCATTTCTCTTCTAATTTATATAACTTACAACACCTCGCTATCAACATTTACTGTTACTTAGTCAGGCATATATAACAAACAATATGTACCACGCGATGCGCATATACAGGGTGGTAAGGTTACGGACCGACAAACTTCGGGAGGTGATAGTACAGTAAAAAATAAATAAAAAAAGCCCAGACAACAGGGGGGAAATTCCGAGGCGTTACGGAGCTACAGCCTACCGAAAGCGTGGGAAAATGAACTTCAGAGCGGATTATTGCGGAGACGAGAAATCGGAGAGTAGGCGGTTGAGAGTAAATTAGAGGAAGTCACTTCCGGGCTATCCAAAAATTCATATTGGAAAATCCTACAAGCAGGGCGTAAGGGATTCCCCAAAGGAAGTAGGGGATTCCCAGAAAGTCTTCCAAATAAAGATGGGTCGATAGGACCAAAAATGGGATGAGTTGCCAACAGGTAACAATAATTCATTGTCGGCATATCGATATCTCAACGAGAATTAATGATACGACCATTTTTATAAAATAATGCGTTGTTGCATACCAGACAGGGGTGATAATTAAAGACAGACAACGGCGTTTGCCTTATTTATTAGCAGTGAGAGAAACTAGAAGTATCCAGTCGGATGGTGGTGAGTACGCATCTCAACAGCTGCAGTGTAGTAAAAAAGACGTTCTCGTTGGTCGAGTGGTCAGTGCTATCAGGCGTCCGTGATGTCGCAGCTGTCTTGCATTGAAGCCCGCCTGGAAAGAATCAGGCGTATGATTAAAGCGTAACAGCATGCATTGATGGACGGAGGGTATTAGTTAATGAAGAGACACGTTCGGCTGGTTAGTAGAAAGAACGCAATGTAACACAGCAGCCAAAGAAGGGTGACATTGAAGAGATAAAACAAACACACACGCCTGTGTACGACACATCAGGTGTCAACCGATGCAAGGCAAAAAGTAAGTTTTCCATACGGTGTCACAAGCTTAAATAGTTCAGTCTGTCTATTCTACACAAGAAAAAAAATGCGTTAACAGGCATGACGAATTCTAGCTGCGTCGTAAACATCCAGGAGTAACTTTGTAGCTGGAGTTGTGGCCATTGCCGTCCGCAGCAATGGGGGAATGTAGTGAGTGTATGTAGCAATGTGTAGCTCAGTATGTTGTTGGAAGAAACACTTGGCAATAGACTATCATACAAAAAGAAGTCAGGGGTGTTGGAATTCATTAACAATCACAATGACTCGAACTGACCGAGAGGTTAGTGTGTGCACTTCGTGTCCCGGTCACGAGTTCAACTTCCGTCCGGGTCTCCTGAAAGCAGTCGTTCGGAGCCAACTTGACCACATATTGTAGGTCTCGTCCTTAGATGCGCACCAGCTCGTTTATAACTCGTATAACAATTCAATCAAGCACGAGACCCCAGGAGTGAATTGTATTTGGTCTGCTTCGCGTTGGAGCGGATTTCAGGACCTACACAGAAATGTGGATGTGTATAGGCAATTCTAGTACATAAACTACGATACATCAATGAATCTAATGCATAATCAGGGGAGAGGAGGGGAGACGAGGGTAGCTACCACAGTCTTTAATTACGGGCTAGATGATGAGACTATGATTTGGTATTGACACTCCATCACATACAAATAACGTCCTAATGACAAATTCTGCATTTTCAACTATAATCTGACCCTCTCCGTTTACACTCGTGCAACGGACAGAGTTGCAATCGCAGTAAAATCCGCCCTCTTGACCAAAATACCACTGGTGGGTGACACAGGCTAACGAGCGTCAATACTTATACACTGGAGAATACATAATACAGCGTTTGTGCAAACTAGCACGCAAAACATCGAAAGTCCCATAGTCGAGTTCCAAATCAGAGTTGCTAGAATGTACAAATACCTTTTTTCGAGTATTCTACTATAGGTATATCTTGCATTGCAATAAGTACATGTTCGTACGATCCGACTCAACTCGGATTCATCATTCTCTTGCACGCATTTTGTTTGCTTGTGTAGAATAGACAGATTGAACTTTTTAAGCTTGTGACATCGTATGGAAAACTTACTTTTTGCTTTGCATCGGTTTACACAGGATTTCTAGTACACACGCGTGTTTGTTTTCTCTCTTCCATGTCATCCTTCTTCGGCTGCTGTATTACATTGCGTTCTTTCTACTAACCAGCCTAACGTGCCTCTTCATTAACTAATGCTCTCCGTCCATCCTTTGCATGCTGTTACGCTTTAATCATACACCTGATTCTTTTCCAGGCGGGTTTCAATGCAGGACTGCTGTGACATCACGGACGCCTGATAGCACTGACCACTCGACCAACGAGAACGTCTTTTTTACTAATCTGTTGAGATGCGTACTCACCAGCATCCGACTGGATACTCCTAGTCTCTCTCATTGCTAATAAATAAGCCAAACGCTCGTTGACTGTCTTTAATTATTACCCCTGTCCAGTATGCAACCACGCATCATTTTATAAAAATGGTCATAACATTAATTCTCGTTGAGATATCGATGTGCCGGCAATGAATTATTGTTACCTATTGACAACTCATCCCATTTGTGGTCCTTTCGACCCATCTTTACGTGGAAGACTTTCTGGGAATCCCCTACTTCCTTTGGGGAATCCCTCGCGCCCTGCTTGTAGGATTTTCCAATATGCGTTTTTGGATAGCACGGGTGTGACTTCCTCTAATTTACTCTCAACCGCCTACTCTCCGATTTCTCATCTCCGCAATAATCCGCTCTGAAGTTCATTTTCCCACGCTTTCGGCTGGCTGTAGCTCCGTAACGCCTCGGAATTTCCCCCCTGTTGTCTGGGCTTTTTTTATTTATTTTTCACTGTACTATCACCTCCCGAAGTTTGTCGGTCCGTAGCCTTACCACCCTGTATAAGCAAAAGGAATTAAACATTGATATAACTGAAGACACGTCTAATTAGGCAAAGATAACTCGAAAGCAATATGAAAAAAAAAATATTCAACTTGTTTTTCATTTACAGTGTTCAAGTATTTGTTTTGCAACATCCAAGTTAGACTTAGTCAACTATGAATCTCTTATGATCAGTGATTTGATTTTTAATTTCTAAGTTATCAGGTAATTATAGAAGATTAGTTAAGTTAAGAGCACCCGGGTACATGTCAACCGGATGGGTGGACAGATGGTTTCTTGAAATATATAAGACGTTCCCTAATGACCTCTTCCTATTTTAAATGTATTATCCTGATTATAAAATCAAGTTTCGAAATTTTAAAATAAAATATCATGAGCAGAGTTATAACAGACGCACAATACTAAATAAGTGTAAATTTATTCAGTGCTATTTTCATAGTATTTACCCTCCAATCTTCCAGAAAAGAACAGAATTTGGAAATCAATCATAAACACATTGGCATATTAGATCCAAACCATGCTATCCACCAACTATTAAGATTCAAAGAAAGCTACCTTTGTTCTACAGTAGGAACACATTTGTGAATATTATTATTCATCAGTGCATCAACATACAAGGGAGAGTCGCGATATGTTGTGGCTGGAAACCGAATCAATTATAATACATGTGATAGAGTATAGGGAGATGTAGAGAATACCAAAATTTAAGTTACGATGTACAAGGGGAGGAGGGCGAATTCTCGAAACTCACAGAAGGTTAGGATAAATCCAGATGATTCAAAAAGGAGGAAATCACTTTCGGGAGGTGATTCCTGATATCGAAAGATGTAAAAATGTTCCCAAGAACATGGGCATGGGGGAAATTCCGCTTCGTCTTAGAGAATCAGCGTTTCCAACTTGAAGCCCAAAGTCGAAGCTTAACAACGGGAAGAATTGAATATGTTTTCAATAAGTGAGAAACGACGCATTGAATGAAACTTTCGTTTGCGGAAATTTGTTTCTAGCAACATGGTGGTGAAAACATGATGCGAGTCTGTTGACAGTGTTGAAAATCAGATATAACGTTTATTTTTTTTTTCGAATGGTACAGTACTATGTCGTATTAATGAGTATTTGACATTTTCCCGATTTTAAACAAACCACAGGTTATTCCATCTGAAATCGTCCAGTTTGTTTTCTCGACCTCTTTAAAAAATATTTTTATACTTTTAAATAAGAATAGTTCATAAAGAATATTCTTTTATTTCTATAAATGTGGTCTATTTTTATTTTGCTGCGCGTGCCATAATTTGTGTTTGTAGACGCTTACGGAAAATTTAAAACGCGTATTTCCGGACTGGTTTATCGTAAGACATTCAAATAAAAAAACAATTCGTTCTGTAATGTCTGCTTCAGAATTGTAGTACTCTGCATAAAAAGCCTGAAATGTAATTTAATTTGTCAACATGGTATGTAAATTATTGTCAAAACAGAATAAATTGTTGTTTCCTGGGTGCTTTTTCGCATGTAAGGGATTGAATGTCAACGTTGAGCTTTTATACATCATTATACATCAAAATATATTGAATATATACAGAATGTAAACGCTACTATGTTTCCTTATTTTTTTTTATTTTTTTAAAATCCGACAATCTGTATTTTATGCATATTGGGGCTCTAATACCTCTGATTGGAAAAAATAGAACGATTTACTTTTTTTCTCACTTTATGCACTTATAAAACTAGAACACATAGTAGAAATTTCAATTTTCATATTTGAGTTTGAAAGGATTAACAATTTTCGAATTGGGGATAATAATAATCGTGCGACCAGAACAAGCTCTAAGAGTTATAAGCTAATCTAGCCTATACCTTGTCAAGAACACATCTAAACCCTGTGGTTCTTAAGAATTAATTTCTGGACATAGATGAACGAACGGAATGAGAGGTACTATAAAACTCCTGTTTTACATAGTTTCGCTTTCATGTAATATAAAATGGAAATTAAAACTATTAAATTGAGCTATCAAAACCATGATTATTACGTTAGTATTGTATTACGTGAAAAAATTACAGGTTCAATCCGCCTCCGTTAAAAGTATCGAAGTTTAAAAGGGGCGCGCTCCAACCTATTAGGCCACAAAGCCAACAACAAAACAGACTCAAACAAAACACGGATAAATTCATAGCGAATAGAGACAGCATGCTACTATTTTGAGACATTTCTGTTATTAGAAACGCGTTTTTGATGTTTAAAGCTATTTAAGTGTGTTGTACCAAAAAATATATTAACAATTTCATCAACTGATGAAGATTGTATACTTTCTATTTATTATTTTTAGCTTACGGGCCAGCCACGCGTGTATTGAAGCTTCCTCAAGTAACCCCTGGCGCTCGGTGAAGGTGACTGTTTCAGGTGTGCAGGATGACAGTGCATTACAAAATAGTCAAGTGCTTCTCGAGTATCCCGTAGTAGCCCGCAGAACAACTCTGCGTATGGCCCTTAGTTTTATTCTGCTCTGGATTTTTATACGTTTTTCAATGCTCGCATTTTAATTAGTTTAAACACACTTTTGTTGAGGGAAAAAAAGTTTTGTTTAAGCCCTCTAACAAACGTTCGGCGCCCATAAAGAAAGGTATTTTCTTTATGTAGTAGAATGTACATCCCATAGAAAGGATAATATAAGAAAAAAGTACCTACCGATTTCAACTGCAATGTCCCGAGATAGGGGATGGTTCGAAGTGTACTAAAGTATACTTGTATCATTAAATTAACAGGAATTACTTCTTCACTTTCGTCCTTGATTATAACATTGGCGAATTTTAACGTATCATTACACACTGCAGCGCTCCATCGCTACAATCATCGTCAGAGACGTGTTTAAGGAATCCATTAGGTACGGATTCCCCGTCAGGAGGTTACAATTAAAATCAAAATAGTTTTTAAGTTACTGATAAACAATACTCATTTTGTACCCTTCGCAAAAATGTCCCAGTCCCTATCTCAAGACGTTGCAAATGAAATTGCCATGCAGCTACTTCTTTGTTTAAGACATTATAATAGGACGTCGATTCTTGTAACAAAATTTCGAAGTAGGTTTCGTCACGAACTCGGTGCCTTAATATTGATCTAATTTGTTTTAAATTAAAACTACGAGATCTTCTTAAAATATAATAGTAAATATATTATTTAATTGTTGGACACTTCTTCAAACGATACCGAAAAATATTTTTTAATAATGTGCAATTTTTATTTCAACTTACCTGCATTTGCAGCAGGCTGTAAAAAAATTATCACGCATGAATTTGAAGGTTGACTTCCGGTAATTTGGCACCGTACTATTTGGTTTCCATATTAATGACCTACAAGTATTTAAAACCTAATATGTAATAAAAATGTCCGAATTAACCTAGAAATTTGTTTCGTATATTATAATTTGAGGAGTTTTATTTTTATTTAGTGATTTCGTAAAATAATTGAATCTTTTTTTTCTTGCTACGGATAGTAGTAATTGCTCAAACAAATTCTTAAACAACTGTGTACATTTTTGCTAAAAGAGTATTTATCACACTGTATGTAGTTATTTGGTAGAGACCTTTTTTAAAACTTGCAGTTATAGCCCAGAGGTCCAAGGATCCCTCAATTATCCGTGGATGGGTTTTAGTGGCTCCGCGAGATTCAGATAAAAATAACATTTACAATCACTACGGATATAACTGTTGTGAAAACTAAATCAGACTAGGTGTGACCACTTTTCAACTTAAATATTTAGGTATAAAATACTATAAAATGAATGTTTTGTTAAAGTGTATGTTGTTGTGATACAAGTTAAACCAATTATTTTTGCAGTACTTGTAATTTAATGAAAGAGTTCGAGTAGTAGTTGGATGGATGATGAGCTTCTCAAACGAACGTTGGCTAAGCTTCCTTTAATTCTGCGGCTAGTAAAAGCATTCAATTACGTTCTTGATATTGGGACAGCACTTAGTAATAAGACTTAGTGTTATACCTCAACAGTACCTATTCCCTCATCTAATTAATAAGAGAAGGGTAAAATACAACGGCAAAGGTTTATTTATCTACTTTGTATTAATCACAAATTTCATATTGTTGAGTTTTTTTTTAATTCCTAGCCGCAGCTAGGACCCGTGCAGAGGGGTACACCCTCTATTGGGAAAGAGATGCAGGGGAAAGTGAGAATTTTTTTAATTGGATGGTGGTCAAAGGTATTTTATTTCATCATTCTTTATTGTCGTTATTCATTTAATCTGGGTATTATGAGTTTACCTCACAATCATCTTATTGGTGGGTTGAAGGATACGATGATGGTAGTGAGGTGAGCTTTGACGTCACAACACGTGGATTTAGTTAGTGAGACGGATGCTTGGTCAGGGTGATCTGGTGGTATGGTATGGCTGTAGAGGGAGAAGAGTAGGGAAAGCGGAGTTGCTAGTAACGTAATTTGAGGTTCGGGTGTAGTGGTGGCATGCATGGTATCGAGAAGTAGAGGATGATGAACTTCGAGGCGTCTTCGGATGAATTTGTTGCGAAGCTGTTCAAGATGGTAGAGTATATGCGGGAATGGTGTACGGTCGTAGAGTTCAGCTGTGGGGCTGGGTAGTCTGATACGGTGTGCTGTACGCAGGGCATGTCTTGCCAGTATTTGTAGTTTGTGGGAAAAGAACCAGGCAGCTGAGATCCAAGCGGTGAAGCCATAGGTGAGGACAGGTCGAAGGAATACTTTGTATGTGTTAAGAACTGTTTTTGGCTGTAAGCCCCATGTGGTACCTGTTAAGCGTTTCAGGAGGTTTAACCTGTTGTATGCTTTGGATGCGATAGTGCTGTGATGTGGACGCCACGTAAGATGATGATCAAATGTAATTCCGAGGTACGTAACTGTTTTGGTTGGTCTTATGAGTGTATTATGGATGGTAATTGAGAGATGATTTGGGTTGCGCTGTATGCGAGTGCGTCGTTTTGGTGGGATGAAAACAATGGATTGTGTCTTGTTTGGGTTTATTTTAAGTCGCCATTTATCACACCAGTCTGTGAAACGTTGTATAGCATCATTCATACAAATGTTGATCTGTTGGATGGTTTTAGCACGGGCGAGAAAGGCTGTATCATCTGCGTATTGAAATAATTGGATATTTGCAGGAAGTAGAGGAAAATCGGCGACAAACAGAAGGTAGAGAAGTGGTGAGAGGGAAGAACCTTGAGGAACTCCAGAATGTAGGAAAATGGGGTGTGAAAGGGTAGAATTTATGTTGATGTAGGCAAATCGGTTTGTGAGAAAATTATAAATGTAGCGCAAGTAGGTAGTCGTAAAGAAAGAAGTTTGTGTATGAGAGCTTGTGCCAGACTTTATCGAATGCTTTTTCAAGATCAAATAAAACTAGACAAGATGGTTGTGATTTATTGTAGTGATGACTGATGAGTGTTGTGTAAGGAGTTGGTCGTTAATACTATATCCGGGACGAAAGCCTGCTTGGGTACCAGGAATAAGGTTGTGGTCGTTCAGGTGGATATGTACAAGGATACGTTCAAGGATTTTGCTGAAGGTAGGAGTCAACTGAATTGGAGGTACTGCACCTGGAGGTTTTTGAGGTTTTCCAGTCAGTGGGTATGTAACCGGTTTGGAGGATGAAGGTGTAGATGGTGGCAAGAATGTATATGAGATTTTAAGGAGCTTCTTTGATATGTATTGTTGAGACCGCGTCTCGCCTAGTCTATATTATAAGCATTGCATATACATTGTAGTATTGACATTAACCATGAAATTCATCACTAAAATGTTCTTATTTCATGTTTACAAACTAAACTACGATCTAACGAAATTATGATGTCTCTGGAGCTGTATAAACAACTTCTTTTGGTATATCATTTTGTCTGCGCAATTAACTTTCCAGCGATGCTATTTGACTGTCACATGTTGTCCATATAATCAAGTCGTATAAATGAATATACGCAAACAAGATCTTTATACATCATATATCACATAAATCCTGAATATCATGAAAATAAAACACAATTTCAATGCAATTAATCTTACATATTCTGTAATCGACAAATATACTAGCTTTGGAACTATATAAAAGGAAGAATAAGCGTTAAAACTTTGATCACAAATGTGTGATCTCAGCGCCGGGAATGTCCTAACAAGTTTATTACCTTTATTTTCTCCAGAAATGTTTATCTCTCTCCTGTCCTCTTTAGCACTTTTTCTTTTAGCATCTACCAGATTTTTCTTTTCTTCTCCGTGTCCACATTTCAAATGCTTCGAATTTTCTTTCGTCAGTCTTTCATAAAGTCCATGTTTCTTCTTCATACAATACAATACCTAATGGAAAACATATAATCAAACTCTTTTTCACTTTTTTGTTCAAGGAACCGCAGAAGAGATTCTCGAAGGGTTTGTCGTTATCTTTTTTATTTCTGCTATCCTTGTCTTGATTTAATTTATACATTTATAATACTTCCCAAATACTTGGATTCCTTTTTCATTTTCTTTGCTATTTTTTCAGTTATTCTAGTTAACAGCCATTTACTTCTATTTACGCTATTCTCATTCCATGTCCTTGACAGTTTTTCTGAAATTTTCTTATCATCTTGCTAAGTGATCTCTGCTCTGCAAGACGAACCATATTATCACTAAACCCAATGCACTTGATTTTTCCTGTTCCGAAAGGAACTACTCCTTCACTTTTGGAGAATGTGTTTATAACCTATTCCAGATATATCTGAGCAATCCTGCCTCACCCTTCGCTCTATGGCTGTTCTATCTAATAAACCGTCTGTTGCTTTTACCGTTATTCTCTGATTAAGATTCAAGTTTCTTCGATCATTTCCATTCCACATATTTATTATTTAATATTTACATTAAAATATTTCTCTTGACTCGATCAAATGCCTTTTCGAAATCCACAAATGGTACATACAATTCCTTAAATGTCTGTACGTATTTCTCTTCTGTTATTCTACACAATCCAGTCGCGTTCCGTATACCTTTTCCTTTTCAAAATCTAAAGAGATTCTCCTAAATTTCTGCATTCACTATGACATATACACTTTTGTTTAATATTCGTAAAAGCAGCTTCATTAAGTGCACTACTGTATTAGATTGATAGTTCTCTAATCTTCACATCTTGTTGAATTCATCTTCTTCAATGGAATTATTACTGATTGTAAAAGATGGACTGGGCATTCTCATGAATCATAAATTTCGTTGGAGAATCACAGCATTTACATTTCTCTTTGTCTCCTACAAGTTTATCAATGTTATCAAAATAGCATCCACATCCATTGTTTTACTATTTACCATTTCACTAACAACGTTTCGAAATTAATTGTGTCAATAGTTTGAACATTTTATTACCATAGCTTCAATATTTAATGTATGTGCTTTATTGAGTTATATGTATTCTTTCTACCTATCCAATATACATTCGTGATCAGTAGTGGGATCACTATTTTCACCCTCCAATGATCAAACATATTTTGTTCCCCTTTTACCAAAATTCATCATTATTCTTCCTTGCGTATTACATCGTATCCTTTTGTTCTTTCTAGGTTTTCTATTTCATTACACTTATGTGTTTCACATGTTTCTCCTGCTTTGAGTGTTTTTCTTCGAATCTGATTATTAATTTCCTGTACATCTTTTCTACCTTCTTCTGTACCTTTACTCTTCCATTTCCACACCATTAATTTTATAACCCATTCTTTCTTATGTCTTTTCTCTTCATGGTATCCCTATTGCTTCCTCTGCTCCATCGATCAAACAATGTCTTACACATCCAATTGTACGTTCATACTTCCACCTGTTCCTACCAAATGTGAGAACTTTCTTCTAGCATTTCCCCAAATCTACCTTTAATCTATTAATTTTTAAACTTTCCAGTTTTAACTTCCTCATTCTTTAATTTCATCCACCTACATTTTTCAATTGTTTATATACAACCAATAAGACCATATTATGATAAGTATGAATCTCGAGAGTGTCATTGCGACCTTCAAATAGTTTCTAAATCTGCCCTGAATTAAACTCTTTTATTCTGAGGGCGATGACTCTAGGATTAGTGAGATGATAGGGACTGGGATGGCCTTAAATATACATTTCATTCCTCCGAAGGAGAAGTCTATAACGAGGGTAAACAAAACTTAAATGTATAGGATATGCTAGAATGATATACAGGAACACAATGAAATGACTGTATTGGGGCGATACTGGGCTTTTTTTTCTAGCCACTCCTGCAATGTATAGTATATTATTCTGGTTGATGTCAGAGGAATACTCAACGCTATACAGTTACATAATCATTTTACACAAATCGAAAGCTATTGTGCGGAATTGTCCGCTATAAAATATTAGTTCCAAAATTATTTACTGATTTTATTCTTTAATTATTTACAATATTCTTAAATACTTCAAAGTACCATATGGTTTATAATTTTCAATATTCGTACACTTAATACTTATCAATTTATTTTTAAAAGTTCTTCAAAATATATTAATGCGCTATGTGAAGTGTTCTTTCTTCGAGCACGTACACCCTCCATTCCGAAAGAAACCGAACTTTTGAAAGCAAATAGTACCACTAGTGCCATCTGTTGTAATATTTTACCGGTAGATGGCGTAGTCCCTCATTGACAACTGGTATAAATGGCATGACATTTGGATGCACGGCAACAAAGTTATTGCGTTTCAACTGTCAGTGTGTTGTGTGCATCGGTCGGAAAATGAGTTTCAAACAACGAGCTGCAATTGAGTTTTGTGTTAAACTGGGTAAACCTTTTACTGAAACGCACCAAATGCTACAAAATGCATATGGTGATGAGTGTCTATCCCGTACGCAAGTTTACGAGTGGTTCAGGCGATTCAAATCGGGTAGAGAGACGCTGGATGATGACGAAAGATCAGGCCGTCCCAGAACCGGATTATCGGAAGAAAACATCGAAAAAGTGCGTGAATTCATCAAACATAACAAAAAAGCGTCGGTGAAAGTTATTGAAATGGAATTAGTCATTCCTCAAACAACCGCATACCGCATTTTGACCGAAGTTTTGGGCCTTAAGAAGGTTAATTCGCGGTTTGTACCACACAAACTCACCGAAGACCAAAAAGTTGATCGAATTGCGCATTGCAAAGACATTGTTAAAAGTGCTCGGCAGGATCGAAACTTCTTGAAATCGATTGTAACTGGTGACGAGACGTGGTGTTTTGAATATGAGCCCGAAACAAAGCGGCAAAGTGCTGAATGGAGAGCGCCGGATGAAGGACCACCCAAAAAAGTCGCTTGGTGAAGTCAAAAGTTAAGTTGATGCTGATTTGTTTTTACGATTCAAAAGGAATTATCCACAAAGAATTTGTTCAGCCCGGCCAGACAGTCACTGGAGAGTTTTACTTGGGCGTCATGAAGCGTTTGCTGGCAAGAATTCGTCGTATTCGGCCCGAATATCGAGAAATCGGCAGTTGGACTCTTTTGGACGATAATGCACCATCATATCGTTCGCGACTTGTAACTGAATTTTTGGTCAAAAATCACATTATTCGTTTGCATCATCCGCCCTATTCACCAGATCTCGCTCCGTGCGATTTCTATCTGTTCCCGAAACTGCATTTGGCGATGAAAGGAAAGTGGCACGCATCGATTGAAGCCATTGAGAAGGCGACGACCGCCGTCCTAAAGACCATTCCAATAAAGGACATGGAGAAGTCGTTTGACAACTTGTTGGAGCGTGCAAATATGTGTATCGATGCAGAAGGGGAATACATTGATTAATAAAAATGATTTGTTCCAAAATGTACATTGTTTTTTTGTTTTTTTAAAACGTTCGGTTTCTTTTGGAATGGAGGGTGTATATATCACTATTTTTTTCATATGTGTAAAAAATTAAATATTTTTTTCCAGATCTTTGAACGAAATCAGATCTTATATTCTATAGTTCAAATACAGCAAAGCATTCAACGTGATAAGTGAAGATGATAAGAACTCTTTATTAACTAGATCCTAGATAGAAATATGTTGCCATAAATTAATAACAATACTATTATACTTTAAAGGATGTGAGTGACGACACAGGTTATACATCCATTTTAGCTTTACTGAATATTATTGAAATGATGATAAATATTATAATTCTGAGACGAATTAGGGTGCGTAAATATATAATTTACAATTTTAATAACAATTAACTACGGATATGAAACAGATATAAATACAGTTTTAATTTTGGACTACGGCAACGTTATATCTTCTTAGTGTCCAATATCAGTTCTGATTGAAATTTGAAATTAGCTTCAATCGATATTACTTGAAAACATTTTCAACATTCGAAAGTGTACAACACAGGGTTTTCACTAAAGCTATAGAAGTCATATAGATAGACGATCAGGTTGACAAAGACTCCACATTTTTCAGGAGGATCAACGCATCAAGATGACCTAACAATACTATGCCTGAACATGAGCAAATACAAGTTAGAAGCAGATTTCACAAAAGAAAGTTCAGGAAAAAGTCAATGTGCATGACATGTGGTGGACAACATATAAATAAAGAAGAATATGATGTCTTTTCCGTGAAAAAACTAAATTGCTAACTTTGCAAAGCATTGGGACATATTTCGAAAATTTGCCAGAGCAAAGAGGCAACTCAAAGTAAGTCTATAAGACAAATACGTGACGAGTGTGAAGCAGCACCTGACAACGATCAAAGTACACATTGTGTTAGCAATTTAATGAACACGAACGATTGAAATTGTTCATGGAAGCGAACAAGCAACAGGTAAAGGATGTAGTTAAGGGATGTGTTGATATATTTAAATATCCCCTATTGATAGCATTTAACTTCTTCCTAAAAACTTGTACTTCCCCCGACAAATGGAAATCTGCCCTTGTTCGTCCTATCCCAAAATCTAATAATAGTAGAGACATTAATGACTTCAGGCCAATTGCAATATTACCAACTTTTGCAAAAGTATTTGAACAGATCTTATACAAGACAATTAGTAATCATATTCAACCAGTTATCTCAGCTAAGCAGCATGGCTTTGTTTCTCAGAAATCCACGGTAGCAAACTTAGCAGTTGTTACGGACTACAGGGCAAATGCGTTGGATGAAGGCAAGCAACTTGATGAGATTTATATTGACTTTCAGGCAGCATTTTACAGAGTTAATCACAATATTCCTGAAAAAATTAAATCAGTATCACTTCTTACCCACTGTGATTAGGCTCCTCTAGTCATAATTAACAAATCACAAGCAATCAGTTGTATATAAAGATTACAAATCATACGAATATCCTGCATTCTCAGGAGTTCCTCAGGGTTGGAACCTAGGACCTTTATTATCCCTCTTATTTGTCAATGATCTTTCTGATTATGTGCCTGATAATGAAAAATTGTTATTTGCAGGTGACTTTAAAATATATACAAAAGTCAACTCTATTGGAGACTATATAAGGCTTCAGTAAAGCTTAGATAATATTGCAAACTGGTGTGCTATTAATCAACTTGGAGTCAACATAAGTAAACGTAAAGTATTATCATTTAATAGAAATAAAACCACTCTTCAATTTGATTATCCCTTTAATAAAATTGTACTAAACAGAACTACTGTAGTTAAGGATCTTGGTGTTAGTTTTGACTAGAAATTGACTTTGAACATACATGTTACAAATATAACAAATGAAGCCTTGAAGTTACTAGGATTCGTAATTAGGACGGAAAGAGAATTCACCAACATATCAACATTGGAAGAAAATTCCTATGCTTATGTTCGCTCCAAGGTAGAATATGCTTCTTCTATTTGGAATCCATATCAATTGAAACATTGCAAACAAATAGAGACAATCCAATCAAAATTTCAAAAATTCCTGACTTTTAAAGAAACTCGAATCTATCCTTCTTAAGATAGTTACAATGCTGTCATTGAGAACTTTAATATTCAGAGCTTAGAACAAAGGCGCAACATTGCTGATCTGTTATTCCTTAGAAAAAAAAAAAAAGTTAGATTGTATGGATTTAGTTTCAACATTAGAGTTTCGTGTCCCATCATCTAAAACCCGCATTAATAATACTGGTCTCTTCCACTATAAAAAGACAAGAACCAATATCTTGATGATGTCACCAATCTGGAGAATTTGTACTATATATAACAAATTCTGTACAGTTCACAATGATCTGGACATATGCTTTATGTCGCCTAAAGAATTTAGAGATGCAATTGTCAATAAAATTTGTACAACTACTTTGTAAAGCTCAACACTATAATTAGGCCATTGTCTGTTGTGTTGTCAACTTGTCACTAAATAAATAAAATAAAAATAAAAATAAAAATAAAAATAAAAATAAAAATAAAATAAGATAAAATAAAATAAAATAAAATAAAATAAAATAAAATAAAATAAAATAAAATAAAATAAAAATAGAAATATAATAAAAATAAAATAAAGAATTTGACTTACGAAACGTAGATCTTAAGAGAGAATACTAATAAAGAATTTGCGAGTGTTTAATATATGGCTATACTTTAGTTTATCTTCGGCTACAACGTTTCTGTAAATAAAATGACTGCAAGAAGTATATAGAATATCCATATGTATATGTAGCAGAATATATAGAAAGCAAATCGGTATTCAGATAATTCTCAGGCCATCAATTATCCCTAACATATGAAGTATAGCAGAAGAGGTTTTTGTACTGAACTACTTTTTGTAGCATTTCATTAGTGAAAATATTACCCCAAACACTCAGTTACTGATATAGATTGTCGCACTTGACCAATAATGCCCGTAAAGCGTGTTATAAGGCTCTCTGGCTGAACATGTTGGTCCTTCTTACGTGGTACCTTCAACCACTCTGAAGTCTTGCCTTTTCCAAGACAATCAAGATTACAAATTTGGATCAGATTCATCCTCTGTTCCACTCTCTTGAAATTCGAAATCACTTTCCCTCTCTTGTGTTGACTCTTCTTCAGCCTCTGTAAAGGCTTCGTAATGGAAATCTTCAAAGTCAATTTACTCTGCTTCATTATACTAAACGGGCGCTCTTCAGGTGGTGGTACGCGAGACCGAGAAGCACGCACTAGACATATTAGCGATACAAGAAGTTCGGGGGGAGGGTCAAGATATCATTCCACAGGGCAAGTACACTTTCTACTACGGGATAACACAGTCTCACGATTTCGGAACAGAATTCCTCATTATATCCTTTAGGTGGTTCAGAATATAGAGTTCGTAAACGAAAAACTATCGTACGTTACGATATGTACTCGATGGGGACACGGTTGTATTAAACGTCTATGCTCCGACCGAGGTGGCAACTGGTAACGACAAGGATATATTCTACGATGAGCTAGAAAGACTGTGTGACCGAATGCCGAAGTATAATTCGAAAATTGTGTATTATGTTATTTCAATCCAAACGTACGGAGGGGAGAAAAATATAAACCTACTATAGGCGAATAGAGCCTTCACGAAAAGACCAACAACAATGGAGAAAGACTGATAGCTTTCGCGATTTCGAAAAACCTACTGGTAAAGAGCACGTACTTTGAACACAAAGACACACAAATACACATGGGTATCTCCGGACTGCAAAACTCTCAACCAGATCAATCACGTATTAGTAGATAGACGAAGGCACACCAACATAATCGATGTGAGGTCGTACAGAGGAGCGGAAGGTGACACTGACCATCAATTAGGCTAACACATAAAGCATGGAGTCAAAACAACTGAAATTTGAAGCTAAATGATTAAATAATTAGAGCATAAGAGCAGATTACCAACTCGAACTCTCAAATAGGTTCGAAATCCTAGCCACTTCAAATAATAATAATGATGATATTAATAATTAAATTGATGTAAGTAAGATGTTGGAGGCAATTCGTGAAACAATTAAGAGTGCAGCGAAGGAATATGTAGGTGAGAAGAAACAACAGAAAGCAAACCTTGGTTTGATGAAGAATTCCTTAAGCTTCATGAAATACTAAAACAAGTTTGGCAACGATGGCTAAGTAACAAAAGCGAAGCAAATACATACCACTACAGTAACGTGAAACGAAACGCCACACTCGGGTTCAGAAACAAAAAGCGAGAATATCTGACGCAGAAGATTCAGAAGATTGAGGATTACGGGTGGACAAATAACATGAGATCTGTACAAAGGGGTAAACTCGTTAAGAAATCGTTACCAGCCGAGGTTAGGAATGATTAAAAATAAACGTGGAGATTTTCAGGCGGATGCGACGAAAATTGGCGATGTGTGGAAAACTTATTTTGACAAACTTCTTAATGTACACAACGGGGAACAAACACAGGAATTTGAAATTCTCATCTGAGAACCGTGAATTTCTTACCCTAGCGAGATCGAGATCCAAATGTCGGTAAACAAATTGAAAAATTTCAAATCAGCAGGAATGGACAAAATTCCAGCCGAATTAATTAAAGCAGGAGGAACGGCACTAATCAAGGAAGTACATATATAAACTGATAAGTGCTATATGGAGAAAGGAGGAGCTCCCAAACTAATGGAAACCCTCAATAATATTTCCGATTTACAAAAAAGGCGATAAATCGGACCGTAAAAATTACCGCGGAATCTGGTTACTTCCAACCTGTTACAAACTATTACGTAAGATTCTGTTAACACGCCCAAGTGTATACGTAGATGAAATAATTGGAGATCGCCAATGTGGATTTAGAAGAAATAGATCCACGTTGGACCAGATTTTCGCCTTGAGACAAATTTTCGAGAAGAAATGGGAATACAATTGGACGGTTCACCAGCTATTCATTGATTTTAAGAAAGTATATGAGTCTATCGAAAGGGAAAAGTTATACAGTATCCTGATAAGATTTGAAATTCCGAAAAGAATGGTCCAACTAGTGAAGATGTGTCTCATCAACCCCATAAGCTGAGTACGGATAGGTAATAATATATGACAGATAGTTTCAAGATTCCCAACGGATTGATATAGGAAGATGCCTTGTCATCATTGTTGTTTAACTTTGCGTTAGAATATGCGATTTTAAAAATTAAACCGATGTCTTAGTGGAAGCGTGCGATGAGATAGGTGTACACGTAAATGATTAACAGAAAATACATGATAACAAGCCGAAACACAAGGAATGAACTAAATAAATACATAAGAATTAGGGATGAGGTCATAGAGAAAGTAAATAAATTTAAATACTTGGGAGCATACTTAACAAGCAAAAATGAGGCCACGGAAAAAATGAAAAGTCGCTTAATATCAAGAAACGCATATTTCTATTCAGTACAAAAACTTCTAACATCGCGATTAATATCAAGGAAATTGAAATTGAAAATATACAAAACGGTTATTCTGCCGGTAATACTTTACGGTTGCGAAAGTTGGAGTACGACCCTAGCAGATCAGAATAAATTACGTGTATTTGAAAATAAGGATTTGAGAAAGATATATACGGACCGAAAGGGAACGAGATGACTGGAGAGTGGAGGAGACTGCATAATGAAGAACTCCACGGACTGTACTATTCACCAGATGTAAAAATAATGGAATTGCGACGACTAAGGTGGGCAGGCCATGTAGCTCGGATCGGGGAAAAACGAAGACCAACCTACATTCTATCCTGGTTGGAAGACCAGATGGAAGGAGACCATTGAGAAGACCGAGAAGTCGTTGGGAGGACAAGATTAGAAGAGGTTTTCGAGAAGTAGGTGTTCGTGATGGAAACTGGTTTGATTTTGCCCAGGATGGAATCTTATGGCGAACGTTTCTTACTGCGGCGATGAACTTGCGAGTTCCATAAGCCATAGAGTTAGTTAGCATTATCAAATACTTTGGTAAACTTTATTTTGTATGTGCCAGTGTAGTAACTTTTCACTTCGACCCTTTAAACCTATTTAAAAATCCACAAATACCCATGTCCCTGCAGGGACTCGAACCCAGGACCATCGAGTGCTTGGCTTAACGCCTTAGAACGCACGGCTATGCGGAGGCATTATCAAATACTATACTTGAAACGCCTTCTAAATGTTTTGGATTCCCTAAACTATATATGCGACTATCTGCGTAGTGATGGACAAGAATAAACAAAAATTACGTTTGGCTCCCACAGTAACACGATAGGTGAATCAATCTGATACAAAAGTATTTCAGCTCCACACGACCTAACAATCAAACACCTTAAGCAATTATGATGTCGTTCAAAATGCGACACAGGAAGGTACTGTTAGGGGAAAAAGTGAATAACTGAAAGTTACGAAATAGCGGGAAAGTCAAGCGTGATTGTATCAATCTGATTCGCATGCGACTAAGCGAAAGTTAACATAAAAAACAGAAGAAAACAATCTGATTAGATAACTGGTATTGAAGGGCTACCAGTCCCCCATAATAAGACATGCTAAAGCTATAATAGAAATCTCTGATAGTTTTCAACATTAGGTATTTAACACAGCTAAATTTTCTGGATAAATATTATTTAAATATGTGAAAAAAAATAAACCGGTAATTATAGCATGTCCTATTATGTATTATCTACTCATGGTAGGGGTATCACGCTTGCCCAAGGCGCTCACTGTAGCTGGCTTGGACAGGGATGATAATTAAAATATAGTGCTAGTAATAACAATTGCCAGCTGTTTCGCTATGTGTGTTCAACTGCTTCCACTTTCATGTTGATGGTATGTCTCATTGGCTGCGCTAATGCGCCCCAGAGTTAAAACACTGCATGTGACTAAATAACATTTAACAACACTATATTAAACCAAAACGTCCCACCAGTATTTAAAAATCGACAGTTTATAACGTAAAAACCTCACTGCTTGCTTTTAAAACATTTTTTTTACAGATTTATCAAGACAAATCCCACAGTTACATATATAAAACAAATAGTGTAAGAATACGTATAACCACACCCTAGAAAGTTTTAACAACGACGGAAAGAAAACAGTTCATGCAACTGAGTGCTATAATCACGCCAGCGCACCACAACATGGTAACCAGTTAATAACAGGGTAGTACCAGTTGTTATTGCTACAAAAAAAAACAGGTCGTTTCTGAGAAACTGCAAAAACTACGCGTTGCCGACTGGGACTTGAAATAGCACATTTTCCTCTATACGTAGGCTATAAAACAGCAACAATGAAGTAGTTCAGTTTTGCTCATTAGATGACGGACTGAAATGCACGTAAAATATTACGATTTGTTTTTAAATTTTCGATTTATAAGATCAATATGTAAAGTCAAACATCTTACAATAAATCTTCTACTATCTACACTGTACTTGTGCCTGTCAGATGCTTTCGATATCCTATTTCTTAAGTGTAATTGTAATTAACTTTAAGTTAAATTTCCAGCAGATATAAGTAAGAAACTTCTAATACAAAAATGGAAATACGTACTGGATGGCGAAAATAATTTTTCTTTATTTCATAGATTAGGCATTCAGGTTTAATAAGGGATGAATTCATCCCATGACTTAAAACTAAGTTATTTATAAAAAATGTACCCCTATATTTTATAGAATTAATTCTTTGAATCCTAGTATCAAATCAAAAGTCTTTTCTGCCTCGTCCTAAGAGCAAAGTGTGTAAAATCTTAAAACAAAACACAGAAAAGACTGCATACTGGATGCACGATATGTATATTCTCGTACTGTATATTGCTCAAGACATATATTAAAATTTGATGAAAAATATTCCAATCATGAAGGGGTATTGTAAAAGCATATAAATCATTTACTAATATATTTCTGATTCTAAGTGATTACTTACTCACGAAAGTATCGGACTCGAAGGTTCCGGGTTCGAGTCCAGAGAGGTTCATGGGCGTTTGTGGATTTTAGCAGGCTGTATATAGAGGCTACTTTTCCCTTTTAGAGAGGTTACTTCCGCTGAGGATATCATCTATTTCCTTCCAGAACGTTGCTTCTATTCGGAAGTTCAAAGTAGGAGATTTTATTTTTCTGGTCAAACATCTTCACATTGTTTAGATACAGTATTTTATTCGCCCACGATAGACAAGGAAGCTGCTAATCAGAACGTAGCTTGAATTGCTTTTAGAGGGTAATCTACAGCAGCGTGTTCTTCCTAGTTTCTTATTTTATCGTTATTACGTTTTATTTCATTCTTCAACTTTTCTTCCCGTTTCCTATTTAATTAAAGTCTTCGTTCAACGACTGGTTGAGCTTGAATGTTTGCCGTTTGCTGAGGCTTGTCAAGCCCCATTCTTCACTTGACGTAATATATTCCCAGGTTTCCAGGAATTTTGGTCACGTGATGTACTTTTTCTCCATGCCATAGATGGCTTAATGTTATCATCCACATCAGTGAATTCAATTGCTACAGTATTAAAGAATTTCGTAAGAAATAATCGAGGTACATAATCATTTACACTGCAAAAACAACGTTAACAACTAATTCGACAAGTTAGGTTATAATCAATTATCTGTCATCACGATACATAAAAATATGATGTAGTGAATTCAAATTACGAGATTGCTGAAAGAGGGTTAATAGCCCAGTTAAATTAAATCAAAAAATAGTGATGGAGGCGGAATAGTCTCTGAGTTTCGAAATGTGGCCTAATTGTTCAGTATAACATACTAAAAATCCTGGAGTATGAGGGGTGAGGGACTGTTTAAAGGTGGCTTTTCTACGTTTTATTAATATATATCCGTAAATAACAATGCTATGTACAAAATTAAAGTAGAATTTTTAAAGTAGAAGTAGAGTAGTAAAGTAAAGTACCCTGCAGCTCCTGACTCAACACTGAAGACAACGTTCTGCAACTGTACCGCTGGTTGTGGGGTACGGTGCATACGTGGTAACGCTGGTAGAAAATTCACTTCACTCTGTGAAAATTGTGAGGAAACTTGCACCAATTCCCCTTCATCACAAGACGAAGAGCTTGATAAAGATGTGCCTGAAGAACCGGAACTTTGAACAAATCATTTTTCACGGTAAAATATTAATTACAAAGTGAATGTTAAGTGATTAATTTGTTCATATTGTAAAGGTTGTTATTATCGTGATATTTCCCATTTGTTTCTTCTAGTCAACATGTGTGTTTCCGCCTAGCATCATTTTGCTCACTCACTGGCAGGACCTTTACAAAACACGTGCAAACAACAGTCATCTCATCTCGGGCGAAATTATTTCTTGATACGGCAATACCAAACTATCACGATATTACCTAATATTGAATTGAATTGAAAATGGCTTTATTAGAGCGGGCTAGGTTCAGACAGAGGCTACTTTACCACCTAAACCTTGTCAAGAAGAATACATAATTAGATATACAACACATCAAAATTTGTTGTGTTGTACCACAAAATATAATGCTAATACCAACTTTCATCCTATTTGAACGTTGCTAATGCATCAAATTGTCGGTTATTAACATATATGTACATTATTACAAGTAAATTGCTTTCAATGTAATGATAAAACTTAAAAAATGACTATATTTTACATATCAATATTTTCTCCACCCTATAACTTTGAAAATATTAATTCTACGACAAAAATGAAGATGACCTTTCTTTTAGAAAATTTTGTCTACTCTAGTTTTGTAGATATACTTCGATAGGATTGTTATTTACGGAGATATATGAAACAAACGTAGCAAATCCACCTTTAAACAGCCCCCCACCCCCGCTGACTCCTCACCCTCCAGGAGTTTTAGTAAAGTTGTTCTGTTGGTGCCAACGAACAACTAGGTCAAATTTCAAAGCTCCGGAATTCTTTTCCACGATTTGTCTAATTTGGCTGAGCTATATTTATTTTTGCGTGCAGAAAGACTGACTAGTGATGGTTGATATAAAGTGTGTATGCATGGAAATGATTGGAGTATGTCAAATGGACGTGTGTGGAATTATATATTCTGTTCGTTTGTGTGATGTGCTGCGTTTTTCTTTAATGAACTTAAATCTTCGATTCTCTTTATTAATGTAATTTATTGTGTGAAGTGTGTGTGCGTGTGTGTGTGTGTGTGAGAGAGAGAGAGAGAGAAAGTGATGTTTGTGTGTATGTGTTTGTGTGTGCATACATGTGTTGGTGTGTATGTGCGATCAGTATTTATTTTCTCCCGTGATATGTGTGTCAGAGTCGGTGAGTGTACTGCTCTTCGCCGTTATGGTTGAGGGAGTGATTTTGTGTTGATCATTTATTCCTATGAAGTAAGCATGGGGTATCAAATATGATACATTTTCTGTTTTATGCAAATACTCATTTTCCTAACTTTTTTTCACTTTTGACATACATTAAATTCTGGGATCCAAGTTCTGGTTTAGAAAGCTCGGCAATCCAGTTCCTCCCTAACTTCAACGATTTACATATATAT